>CM041544.1:17476500-17564000 GCA_023238725.1 Scortum barcoo | reverse complement strand
AGTCATCACACGCCGTAGAGCCACACTCCCGGGATACTGTAGCACTTTTCACTATCATCTGCAGACGCAGTGACAAATTGTGGAGGATTTGCTGAATCTTTTCAATTGTAAAATGTGTAAAGGAAATGAGCGAGAGCCACTATCACAAGCCTCAGGGCTCAAACCGTGAACAGTTTTCTTTTTTTGGGAGGTTCTTGCTTGCTATTAATATCAGCTAAATATAATATAAAGATGAAGCCTTTCAGGTAACACCTTACTTTAACCTGACTATTTAGCATTTATAAGCAGTCACACTTAAAAATAAAGTAGTTACACATATAACACATATAAGGACAGTTCCACGTGTTTATGTAATTAATTAAAAAACTATTTTAACTTCTTCCTTGAAACTTGAGACATTACCGGTGAGGCAGGACATAATGAATGGTAGATAAGACAGCAAACCATATTTAATGATATGTTATCACACATTTGAACAGCTCCATAGAGTGTGTTATAAAGCATTTATTAACTTTTACATATGTGCAAATAACAAAACAAGCAGCTTTAAAGCTTGAGGGTTATTTTTTTAACTTGGAAAAAGCAGTTTCAAGAGACTGATGTAACTCAAGGCCCCCTTAGCAGAGTCTTCCCAGAGCTTTGAGCAGCATCTCAAGGCCTCCAACAGCAGATGGAGTTTTTCTCAGTTGTCATAATGAGTGAAAGTATTTATCTACAATAATTACACTTCATGTTTGATACTCATTTAAAATGTGAAGACAGATTTTCATAATTGCTAATGTGTTATGCTGTCAGTCATTCAGTTTCTGTGTACACACTAGTTACGGATACAGCCAAGGGGGAGTTAGTCGTGTAAAGATAAATTAAACACTCAAACCTGCACAAGTGTTTTTTTTTGGCCACTGTATTACAATGCTGATATACCTTTTAAGTTGACACTGGTAGCTGAAGTAAACAGTGCCTATTTACACATCAAACAGGAGCGATGTGGAGCAACATTAGCATTCATTTAGCGTAATATCTCTGGCCACCTGAGCGAAAAACACAACTGGCAAAAAAATGATACAAATGAGAGTGGTGCAAGTGAACTAGAATGGAAAAAGGTTGTAAACCACAACAATGAGCTGAAAGGTGCCGTGAAGATCTGAAGGGAGCAGCAGAGTCTCTGTGGGTTACAAATGATTACTTTCACATACGTGTAATCTTATCCATTTTGAATATAAAGGAATTGATTATAGCTGTTTTAAAAATACCATATCTCTGCATACATGATCATCATAGTGTGTTATAATGTGTTATCAACCATTTCATTAGTGTTCATACTCCCGATAAATTTTAATATAAGTATGGTTGAATAAAGTCTTACAGGTCTAGAAAATACCTGCACGAAATGATAAAGATGGATTAATGGTAAATGCAGAATTACACTGAATGAATACAGTGAATATATACCAATATGTGTATCTGAAAGTTGTTAACATTAACGTTAACAGAATGGAAATATAGGTAAACCTATTGAGAACAGTGATACTCCTGAGATGCATCTTGTTGGCTACAAAGACAGAGGAAGAAGAAACAGGGAGAAATAAGGAAGAAAGGAAGTAAAACTTTTTTTTATTGTTAAAAAATTTAATAACAACTGTTTAGACCCCGAGGGTGAGGAAAAGTTTGTGGTAATGCCTTTAACAAAGGAAAGCATCGATCTGGGAGTTTTTTGTCTCCTCTGTCGCTAAGCGGAATATGTTTTGCATTTTATTTTGTCTGAATGGATTCGCTGCCGGACTGCTTAGGATTTTCTTAACGCTGAACTAACCTGCTAAGAGCTTTTACTCAGAGAAACTTTTTTTTTCTTTCAGGACCCTGTTTTGGATTTTGGATTTCCCTTTAAGCTGATGACACTTGAACACAAGCAGTTAATTCCCCGTGAGAGTGTTAACAGTTTAGAGCGAGGCACACTTTCAGGCCGGCATATCCCAAGTGTAGTATTTCGCTTCTAGCCATGCTGATTACATCTCCTAACTTCACAACGACACCAGAACTTATTCCGATTTCTATGGCGTTTGAGCGTTTCTACTTATCACTCCATTTCAGATCCTGCAAACAACTTTAAAATCTCTTTGCATTCATCATTAAAATTCACATCTTACAAGTGCATAATAAGGAATCCAGGGAGAGGGCGCAGTGTTTTTTTTAATTGGCACAAACGTGTTGCACATTGTATTCCAATAATGCATAGAGATTATAATTCACCAGCATGTAGAGATGATAAAAAACCCTCCCGGCATGTTATACTTCTCAGTTCAGCATTGTTACTTTCTGTATCTCCAGGTACCTCATTTCAAAGTCTTCACTGCATGGTCAGGAGCATATTATAAGGAAATCTGAAATTCAATATTTGCTGGCAAGAGCTCAAAATTATAGTGCAGATCCATTATAAATAAGAATGACTCATGTTTATTTTATGACCTTGAGGAGCTGTAATTCAAATTTGTAAACTCAACTGACTTTCCTGAAGGCTCCAAATCAAAGATGCCAAGAGACAAAATTAGGAATTTACTCAATTAATAAAATTACCCGGAGGCGGTGTAGATTTATGTTTTATCACCTAGTTATTTAGATTTTTAAGCCTTGCTGGTATCAAAAACTGTAAAATGTACCCATATCTAAAACAAATCACCTGGACATTGAGCTTGTTGAGCAGAAACTCAGTTCATGCGAAGAAAATAGCGAAACAAATGGCACAAAATTGTACTTTCCAAGAAAATCTTCCCCTGATGGTGTTAAAACAAAACAGCTTACCACGGCCTTGCAGTTCTGAGTCCATTTTTATTGTGTTTTAACTCGATTTTGAATGTGAGACATTTGGTTTGCAGCCATAGCACCGACGAAAAAGCATTTTCAGTCATCTGCGGCAACATAATCACAGGGTTTTAAGGTTACTTAAAGACAATTTTCTTTTTAGACTCAACAGTTTGCTCCAACAGTCAACAATCATACTGGGAGAAATCTATCACAGCCGCAGACTGTATATAATAGATTATAACAGCGGCAGAGAGGCCAGGTTCTCCTCCAGCAGCAGCACCTTTAATAGACCATGATGCAATTGAGAAGACATGCAGTGTTTCAGTAAAACTAGTCTCACTTTTTTTATTGGGGAGAGAAAAAAAAAACTGTCACTGTCATGGTCTCATTATGTTATTGCTATAGTTGTTTATATCACTAGGTCTCTCTCCGCCATAACCCACGGCTAAATTCAACGCATTTCTCCAACAGGCTCTTGAAAGTCAGTCAAGGAAATGTGGTGAGTCACTATCTGAAGTAAAAATGGAGACAAGACAATTTTAGGGGAAGTGGAAAAACGTAAAGGATATTCCGAGAATTACAAATGTGTGGCATGTGAGAAATAATTAAAATGATATTCACACTACACCAACAATGGAAGAGTTGCTATGGATGGCTGAGGAGGAGACTGTCATTTTTGATGAGTGAAAATACAAACATGGGGTGAAATTTATTTCCACTATGTTGACACAGTTTATTGGCTTCTATTATTGAGTATAATGAGCAACTCCAAAAGTGGTAGATGTGCTGTGTTTTTTTTTTTTTTGTTCTTCTAATACTCCACCATACAGATAAATGCATACAGTACGTATCAACAAAAGACTGACACCAGCTTTAATAACATCTTTGGGGCATACACTAACACAGCACTAACATATTAAGCTGCTTCACTGTTGACCATCATTGCTATCTGCCTTTAGTATCTTACCATGCCGACGTTTGCTAACTAGCAGTAAACACAAAGCATAGCTGATGGGAATGCCATCAGTTCTGCAGGTAGCTGGTTATAAGTTGACTTGATGGTGTTGGATGAAAAGTTATTACAGTTCCTGCAGAGAGGGATGTGGTTATTTTAAACCAAATTTCATGACAGTCCATCCAGTACAAAAAATGTGAACCTGACTGTGGGATCCAGGGAATCCAAAGTCATCAGGATACTTTGTCAAGGAACCATAAATGTTTGTGTAAAAGTTCACTGAAATCCATAAAAATAGTTTCTTATATATTTGAGTATGGACCAAAGTGGTGGTGGAAAGACCTTCCTAGAGGCTTATGGCAAAAAAGTGGCTTTTTCCAGGTCCAAACCAATAGTTTAGAGGTTTAGTCCTCTTGGCCTGCATACTGTGATACGCTGATGAATGATCATAATACTGATGGCCTGGTCAACCCAAAACATTTGAAAGACGAAGTGTCCACACTCACAAAAACATAACATTTTTTCTTATTGCACAGCAGGCAGAGAGTAAATGTGCAGTTTACGAGTATAGAGTGATTCATCTTTGAGTAACTTTGGCCATTTGTGATCTTCTTTAACGAATGTACATAAAAAGGAAGCCTGGAACAGTGGAGGAGTTTTCTTATAGCGAGAAATGAACAGGAAAATGATTAACTTGCTCTGCTCCACTGTTACATCATTTCATAGAGATAACACCTCTGGGGATCATGAACCTTTGCACTGAATGTGTTGATTGATACGAACGGGGGCTGAGCCAGCCCTCAAGGGGAGATGAGAATGACGAGTCTTCTTAACATCCCAATCATATCTCTGGATAAAAATATTACAAAGAAATGCTGCCTTTGGTGAGTCAGGAGGTCATTAATGTGGAGGGAAATCTGAATATGTAAATGCAGTTCTCACACAATGAATATCAACAAGGAGGGGGTGTTTTCTGCTTGTAAAGGTAGACCTGTCCGTCTATCTTCAGAGTGTTGCGGAGTGTTGTACCTTTTTTTTTTGAGTCTTTTTGAGTCTGCCAGGCATGAAAACATTTTGAACGGAGGTTGCCGGTGTTGAAGTGGCTTTGTTGCTCTTAATCCATGCGTGACTAAAAACATTTGCATGGTAAATCCAGAACAACGGCGTGTGCCTCCCCTCCTCTCCCTAAGCTCCCGCTCGTATTGAGTGAGCCCAGTAGACTTTGCAAAGTTCACTTAGAAGTTCTGCATCTCTGCTCTGATTATCCTTGCTTGTCCAGGCAGAGCTACACCTGAACCAAAAAAAAAAAAAGCAATCTGTCCGAAGGAACAAATTATGCACCGGGGGGGAGAATACATATCCATTTTTTTAACCTCGTAACGCTCTTTTGTCTTTCCACAGCCGCCTGTTTCTGAGTCCCTCACACATTCTTATTCATTCTCGCACTCACACTGTCCGCTGTGCTTCCAATCTCCTTTCTCATATTCTGCTCTGACTCTGACAGCACACGGACAGAGACGGCATCGCCACAGGCTTCTGAAACGAGTCCAAGTAAGACACTGGACAGAGAAAAAGACTGCTAACAGACACACATATATTTTTACCTGCTTCATATGCATTTATAGGTACACTTTGTCACAAGCTCCTTTTGTTGTTGTGCGTCATCCCTGTGTTTTCTTTGTCTTCCTGTGAATGCACTCTGTCCCTAAGTATGCATGCCCCAGTGTGTCTGTGTGTCCTGTTGATTATCCGCGGTAGCCATGGAAGCAGCGACGGTGGACGGCATTAATGTAAGATGAGCTCCAATCTGCGTCCCTCTGACTGGCCCTTCTGAGTGTGCGTCAGAGTTTAATGGCTGCTGAAGCCTTTTGTATGATCATACAGTTGGATGTAATTGGACAGAGAGAAATAATGCGTTACACATGAGACACAGATCAACATTATACTCTCCTGCTCTCTCTGCGCACACATGCTCACACATGCTCACACATACACAGATGCACACACTGTCTCATGAACTATTAATGCTCTCATCTCCTTTAATTACCTTCTCCATCAGAGCGTCAGCTCAGCAATCAGCCAGGGGCCCGTGTCCCTTGGGGGATCACCTGCTCAGCCTCCTGCTGGGATGCTACATCTGATTTCAGGCCCGCCAGGCTGCTTGGCTGTCGGGGCACAGCCCCGACTGCACGCAGTGCTTGGACTCACACTGTGGCGATAATGACAGAAATGCTGCTGACCAATAGATGAGGCTGTGGATCTTGCAAATCAGATTTCAGAGGTTTTTTCCTGGAGCTGCGAAGGGCAAAAACTGGTGTGGATTTTAAACACAGGGGCATGCAGGAGGACATGCATGAGTCCTCTGGTTCCAGGCAGCCGTCGATTCATTAGCTTTTTTACGAGGCAGAAACAGAGTGTACACTACACCGCATGAAATCACTGATCAAACAGCTAATTTCATTAAGGTTGCCTCGGGAATGTCATAATCATCGTCGTGAATAAAAAAATTATTAGATGTCATTTACTTTACACAAATATGAGCGCCGATGTACTGATGTAATTGTGGAGACAGCTTTTAAAGGTGCTGAAAACACTTGGCAGGTTTCGCTTTCGTGCAAAATGTGGAGGCCAGCCTTAATCAATAGACCCCCATGCATTCTTAATGCAGCAGAATGCATAAACATTTCCTCTGAGAGAAACACATTTTTCTCTCAAGCTGTTTTTCAGCTTGTGATGCAGGCATAAAGTTAGGCACTGTAACACAAAATCGGCTTTTAGGAACTGCAGCCAGATTGAAGTGTATAATTTTAGTCACGATATACTGTGTAAACCCACTGACATGACTCATGACAGAATTGATACCTGGAGTTAAAATAGAGGTATTGGTCCGCGATTGGACGCAGGAACAGACTTGGTGGGATTAAAATTAGGTTGAATTTGGTTGAAATTCAAAGGAAAGAACATCAGGCAGGCAGTCAACAAAGGCAGACAAATCCAAAGGGGGGCAGACAGGCAAAAATCATTGACTAGCAGGCAAGCAAACTAGAACAGAAGTGGAACCACAGACAATCTGGCAAGAGGCGATGTTTGTGGGCAGGTATGTACCTGGAAGCTAGTGAGGGAATTGGGAGCAGGTGTGCAGGCAGGTGGTGATCAGGTAAATGGAAAGGCTGAGGACTTCTGCTGGAAAGGCAGGAAATGAAGAGGTCTGAAATGAAGTGACATGTTCATGGGGAGAGAGACTAGTCCTAAACTCACAATCTTTCCAGGGTGTTCTCTGCCTCTTGTCTGACCTCAGATGTGATCAGCTCTGGGCCCCCATGACCCCCCAAACGAAAGTGAGTATGTATGTATTGGTACAGATTAACTGTTTGTAGGCCTACAAATGATTACACTGTAATTTGGATAGAATTATGCAGTATGTCGGGGGCAGTATACAGTGTTACCAATGCTGGATTATAATGATGAGCCATGTCTAAACATAGCAAATGAGACACTGGCTATATGCAGGTTAGGCATGTATTGGTAAATCACACCAATGGTAAAATATGGTAAAATCACCAATAGGCAAGTGTAAATGATTGTCTTTGTGTGTAAATGCTGACCATCATTAGGTCATTAGCTGGATGTTAATTTTGTCTGTCTGCGGTTTGATGCTGGGCCTGAGTGTACAATGAGTGCATAAGAGCTAAAAATATCTGCCTACAGTTGCTGGAAACAACACTGATGATAGCAGTAAAACTCAAAAATTTAAAGTTGCATGCTGTCAACCCAATATAATGAGCTGAAAGACACTAAAACGCTCCACAGAGCATGTATGTAATGGAGGGCAAGGGGTCCATTATCTGAAATGGTTCACTGGGGTCTATATGGGAATGAGATAAAACAGTAGGTTGTGCTTATATTGATTTTAGTTGTTCATATGGTTGGTTGAGCATTTGATGACTTTTGTGTTGCAGTAGCTCTGGGGGGTGGGGGCACTGGGGGATTGGACATTCTGCCTGTTGTTGTTTAAAAAAAAAAAAAAAAAAAACCCTCAGAGTAGTATTCATGGTTCAGGACATTGTATTGTTTCATACTCTGTGTCATCTACAGTCATCAAGCAAACCGCTAATTCAAACAAAGGCAGTAGAGGTACAAACAGTGTTGATTTATGTGATTATTTTGAGTGTAAGTGGCATTTAGTTATTTGTATGAATGGAAATATTCATTCTGTGTACCGTATTTTTGGAATGGCGTTGGTTTTATTTAAACATTATTTCATATGGCGGTGGCCCCACCTAAGTGATCTGATCCACCTAATTACTTGCAGCAGGAAGGCTATATAGGGCAGCTTGTTGCTTTTTGTGTAAGTCAGCGTTGGTGTGTTTCACAGTATCTGCTTGGATGCTATTTTTCAAAAGCCACTGCGAGTTCATCCAACCCTGCAGAGTCTGTCGATAATTGTATGTCACAACATGAAACCCCTTTCATTTCACACAGTCACTTGTTCCATTGTTAATATAAAAACATTGATTGGTGCAGCTTTAAAGTTTTAATTTCTTATCTAAATCTACAGCAATAAAACATACAAAATCCTGACTAACTATGAGAGAATAAACATGTTGGTCATTATGGTCTATGATCGTCTGTAGTATTTGTATAAAGTAACAAGATAACAACGTGATACTTGAGAACCGGCTGTGTTGTGTGACACTGTGTTAATGAAGTTATTTTTTTAATTCCCAAATCCTCTGACCACTTTCTTAATTAATCATTAATAATAAGCACTGAATCAGGTGCTAAATGGCACATAATGAATAATCAATCATGACTTCCTTGTTACACACACATAATTTTTATTTTTGCGCGCCCTAAAACAGTGATGCATCATGCTGAGTTATTACAGAATGCATCATTGCTTTTCGGTTGCTGAACATTTCTGTAGTAGTGCATCATCCCACCAAGCTGACTAATTAATGTTGTTTTTTTTTTTTTTTTTTTTCTTTCTCGCATGACAGCTCGGGATTTTGAGCATGTTATTCTTACAGTGTCACCAAACCTCCCTTGCAGAGATGCATGCCATGAGATGGATCGTCAGATTTGTCTGCGTGATTGTTATTTTTGGCTGCATTCCTTTGCTTCTCCCATGTTTATAATTCAATTTTAAACCTCTCATTCATTTTCTTTTCATCCCACCTTCTCTCTATCTCTCTCCTCCGTCTCCTCCCGCTTTATTGGTGTGCTGTCACTCAGTATGCTGATCACACCGGCTCTCAGTCTGGGCCTCACCTGAAGCCACGCTGCGCCCAGACCAAAAATAGTGTTCAGCCTCACAAGGTCTTTGAAATATATTGTGCTCACAGAAAAATCAAATGGCCATCAGTAATGGGGAAAAAAAAAAAAAAAAATCAGCTTTCATGTTGATGCCTCTGAAGCAGTGATGATAATTTCCACCCTGCAGTAAACTTGAGATTTGATTGAGGAGAGAGAGACACACGTCGGAGTGGAGAATTAGGTTTTTGGGAGGCGGTGTGGTGATCAAGAAGCTTTGGAATATTCAATCAAACACACCGTCATCGACTCTGATGAATCTATCATGAAATTGACCTGGACACGTGGGATTCTTTGATCCTGAGATTGCAATGAATCAGTGCATAGTTAAACGACAGCCTGCCTCGCTGCTATTTGAACTCCTACTCTCTCTAAATGAATTTGAGGAACACCTGTTGTGCTGCTGTTGCAGGAGAATGATACAGGTGATCAAAGGGCATGAAACTGGTGAAAATAATTTTTAGGATTTCTTCAATGGAATTTATTGTGTTACCTAAAATGACCCTATAAACTTCATATAGATGGCAGTGTCTGCTTCTCTTCCAAGAATTGGAAAGTTTCATTTTCAGTTTTCAGAAAAGCTGAAATATGTTTTTGTCCAAAATGATATGCTTGAATTAAATGCCAGGGATATACTACCTATACTAATATCATTATTTCTATATTTTCCAGTGAGGCTTCGAGAGCCTTTCTGTGGGATATGTTGTTGTTGAATGTTAACAAATTGTGTTCAGATGCTGATGTGTTCAAATCCTGTGACTGACACAGACAGCAGTGGTAGACATATAACGCATTCTTTTTTTTTTTTTTTTTTTTTTATCCTAGAAAGTCAGATCAGAAAACCAAAATATATTTCAGGTAAACATCTGTGAAAGTAAAACTTCTGTCATTTCATATTGTAGGATTAGACCTTGAATTGTGAGTGCATCTGTTACTTTAAGAGGGCATTGTATTTTAGGTTATTTGTAGCCTCAGTGTTCTCTTTCAGTTTCCTTGTGTGTCTCCTGGAGCTCGTCATCCCAACAAGAGTCCAGTCAGCCCAGTAAACAACAGGAGGCATCTGCTGGCTCATATTTAAATGTTCTGGAGCCACAGCGGGAAGCCCAGTCCTCCCACAAGTCTTCACCACGGAAATGTCATGTTTTAAAACAGACTTAATCGTCAGAGAAAGTCAATCAACACAGCAGACGCTCTCCAAGAGCTCGAGTGTAAACAAACAGCTTTGCTCAAAAGCACGCGCAAAAATGATTTCACACTTTAGTAAAATTTATCTTTCAAACAAATTGTTTGACAAGACAAAAGCCTTTAGGGATGAGGACCAACTGGCTTATTGAATTTTGGAAGGTGAACTCATTGCATATAAAGAGGAGGATAAAGCTGTTACCATTACTATTAAAACAAAAAAATGTTGGATTCGGTGGTGATTTTTCTGAGTGATAAAATATGTTTACTATATTTCATTCCATTGTAACAGTGCATTTAAAGGTCTGTATGTTGATTCAGAAAAAATCTTGTTAGCAGTGTTATCTGTAAGTCACCTGCAGTCAGCATATGCCAAAACTGACATCTCACACACGACTACAGGCGATCACAGTGGTCATTACACTGATACTTCTCTTCAATAAAGTTGTTGTAAAAATGTTGATAGCTTGTCAGCCAGCTTATTGCTGTTTGTTCAGCCTTCACCTACATTAGCTGGATGAAAACAATGAAAATGAATGAACCAGACTGAATATTTGTTGAGTCGTGAGGCTGTTGTGTGTGCCGGCCATTTGTTGTTAGCTTAGAAGACTTCACTTGGTACAGTGGTGTGATCCCTAAATAAATAGATTTAATTGCAATAAATGTATCAAAATGATGCTCTTGTCGGGTATGTTTGCAAGATGACAAGCAAGCAACTGTTCATTTTCTGAATGGAGTCTGGATCAGTCAGGGCTCTACTCACAATGTAGATCCATTAACGCTGAAAATATCATCTAAATTCTGTATCAATATCATAGACCGTATGATCAATATGAGAGAGTATCATAAAGCTAAGTAGCTAGTCGCCCCAAGTCCTTTACATAGTTGGGGAAGGGCTCATTTTTTAATTCGTTTTAAACTGTTCACACTGGCAACAAAAAATGATTACAAAACTGTAACTAATACACAGTTTCTGAGCACGCAGGTGTTTTCATTTACGCTGGCTTACTGTAACTCTGCTCAGTTTCAGTGGAAACACCTGCGAGGTTTGAGATGATATCTAATGATATCTCCATTTTATTCAATGAAAAATTCAATAAAGAGTCATTCAGAACATGTCTCCTGAACAGAGATTCGAGCTGTCAAAATGTTACACGTCTTTATCTGTTACTTGAACGCCGGCTGCCTCTGCTGCTGCTTGTTGGCTGCAAAGAGGCGTCTTAACTGCCTTGACTAAGCTCACCCTCTGAAACACAGTGTGTTTCCTGAAATATTGGTTTTGATTTGGTTGCCTGTGTGGTTTCTAGCTCACCTCCCAACATCCCTGTGAACCCACTTACCAATACTCCCATGCATAATTTGCAAGTATAATCCGGAGAAAGCCTACACTGCCCGTGTGAATTGCAAATAGGTGCAAACAGAGAAATCCTGTCGAAACACCCTGATTTGAGCTTTATTTTTAAAGTATGTTTTCAGCCACGGAAGACGGGAGAGGAGACGGCATGTTGCTCAGACAGTGTGTTGTGTTGCCGCTAATGTTGAATACACATCGGGGGCTAGCAAGATGTAGAGGCAGCCGGCCGTATCCTCTGCTAAAACGTCTGTTTGTTTTACTTCTCATTCCAAGGCGCCGTGGCTTCGCCCCTCCACTCTCACACTCACATCCCAAGCTCCCAAAGTGAAAGCGGCACGGCAATCTCTGGGCTCATTGACTGTGTGGCCTGAGGGGGCTCTGTGGTAAAAGTCTAGGCACGTATTAGCTCTGCAGTGCTGGCTGACCCAGACTGGTCCCTGGCCAGATGACCACCGTCTCATGCCTACTCAAAGGGCTCCTGTGTTGGAATGTGCCGGCATAGAGCCGGGCCCCTCTGGAACATCATCCGTGGGATATGCAGAGCTGGCAGTTTGACAGGCAGGTATGTAGGCGCAAGGTGGCTGGAAGGCTGCCCTGCTGCCTTCTCACATCGTGTTTAAGAGGCCTGTGCGAGGGTTTTCACTCCCCCCTATTATTCCCTCAATCCACTTTCATTGTTGGACTTTATGTGCAAATTTCCCCCATCCAATTTCTTTTTGTGCAAATGTCTATGCATGTTCAAATCCCCGTATGCTTCTGCTTTCTTTCATTCTTCTTCTCATATCAATGCAACTCCTTCGCTGCATGCTATTCCTATGACGGTCTCTAGCTGCCGTTGCATTATAATTAATTGATAAGTCCCCAGTCTTCCTGTCATCTTCCGCTGTTTTTCCTTCTGTCTTTCCCCTTCTCCCACCTCTTGCCTGTTATTTGGTTCCTCTCTCTTCATTCCCCAATCAGCACCCTCCTCCTCACTTCCTCCAGGATCCTCCCTCTCATCCCATCCTCTACTCGCAGAGTTGTGCTGTTTCCTCACCTAATTAGAAATCCCCTGTAGGTCTTGGTTACAAAGCAGAATATTTACTGTGAGCAGTTCAGCCATCGGTTTCTGGGTCAAGTAAGGGGAAAGTGAAAGCGATCCACTTGAAGATCAAGAGCTGACATGACTAATTCATTACTAAATAACACATTAGTCTGATTACATTACACTCTGTACTAATAATGTAGTGAAATGCATTATAGTTAAAATTTTTGTAATCATATTTAAGCACTGAACTAGCTAAATCAACTTGCCTTACAGACTTTCAACAGAACTATTCTATGACGCTTAATTTAACAGGCGATTCATTGCACACTGAATATTGTTTTGACATAAAACTTAATATGCACATGCGGGCGTGAACTGTTACCTAGCAACAGCTGCTGTAAGTGGGTGAAGACAGATGAGTGCATGGGAGGACAGATGCTGGGGTTCGGAAATTTACGAATGGCAGAGGAGATTGGGTGCCTCCAAATGTGGAGAAACGCTCATTATTTTGAACTGACTTCCGAGGAAGACCAGAATTTTTGCCTAAGGTTGGACAATGCAAACTATTTTCCAGTTAGAAAGATGTCCTCGTGTCTTGTGGTAGGTCTTGGCCATTATATCTGTTAGAATCAATACTTTCATCGAAGTACCTGAGTTTGAGAGTTTCAAGGTCTGTATAAGACCAGTGATATCTAATATACTACTTGATTTTCTACAGACTGTGCAAATATTAACTTCCTTTAAAGAAACAGATACTTTTTCTTTCTTTCTCTTTTTAATACTGATTAAGTCACTTTAAGTATTCAATTCAGGTTAATGCAGACTGATTCTGAGGAGACAACCTGATTAGAGCCCAAATTTGCTTTACAAGCGGATGATTATTGGGTTAATAATTTTGATACCCATACGGACTCGGACAGGAGATGTGTATCACTGTTGAAAGCCACAGTTAGTCTATAAGAGTCTTTTTTTATTCTTTTCTTAAATTTTCTTCTCCATCCTGAGAGACCATTTATCATCTCTTGCGGGTGGAATGTTTTGTTTTAATTCTGTGTTTGCTGCCAAAGTTATATATTTTTTTTTCTGATTTGTATGCTTTACATTTGAGGAGCCCCATTTTTTTTTTTTTTTTTTTTGTAGACCTACGTGTGATATCCTTCAGTTGATAAGATGGCACAAACTTGAATATGAAGAACTCCTTTAATGTAATGTCGTGGAATGTAGGGGGTCTAAATTCTCCAGTAAAACTCACCAAATGCCTAGAATTCCTTAAACGTAAAGAGATCTCCATTGCTCTGATCCAAGAAACACATCTGAAAACAACTGATATTCATAGGTTAGAATAGATTTTATAAGTGTGTTGCTCACTCTTCTGTGACAAATAGGACAAAGGGAGTGGCTATTTTATTCAGTAGGAAGTTAGGGGTGAAGGTGGAAAAATGACATTGGCAGACTGACTTACGTCTGTGTTACAATTAACAATACAAAAATTTGTCTTCCATCGATATATGGCCCAAACATCCACGATCCAAATTTCTTAAGCACAATTTCTAATACTCTTAGATTTCCCAGGTCATTAGCTTATAGTCGGGGGTGACTTTAAGGTGTGTGACACAAATTTAGACAAATACAAACTTTGGAATCTGACCTAAAACAGCAGTTTTCTGAACAAAACCATTCAGCTCTCTCTGCCCTGAAATTTGAACTGAATAATTTGCTCAAGGCTAAAGCTTGAGTTTATAATTCATCGTACAAGACTCTCATTATGATCAGAGCGAAAGATCAAGCAAGCTTTTAGCTGCCAGATTAAAACAAAATGAATCCTTTTCCACTATCAGTGCAATCCAAACATCATCTGGACCTGTCACCTATGACCAGGTGAAATAAATAATACTTTTGCACTTTTGCAATTTTATTCCCATCTCTATACAGCAGACCCTGCTCCTGACTTGGCTGCCCTTAAATCATATCTGTCAGAACTTAAATTACCATCACTGACTGACAATGATGCAGAATCCCTTGAAACACCAGTGACTCGTTTAGAACTTAAAGAGGCACTGTGCTCGATGCAAAAAGGGAAATCGCCTGGCCTTGAAGGGCTAGAGTTCTTGGAACTGTGGGATATCGTTGGGCCATTGCTTTTAAATTTGCTTAACTATGCTTTGGACACTGCTTCCTTCCGTCATGACCAAAATACATCTCTCATATCAGTCCTGCTTAAGAAAGATAAACCACGTTTGAGATGCAGCAGTTACAGGCCGATATCACTTATCACAACAGAACTGAAGCTTTTTGCCAAAGTGTTAGTCAGAAGACTGGAGCCATGTGTAGGTAAATTAATTTACTGTGACCAAATGGGTTTTTTAAAGGGGAGACTTGCATCAGACAATGTCCGATGCCTTCTGCATATAATACACGGACAATGTATTACATTTCTGAGTCTCTACCTCAAATACTCAGTCTTCATGCAGTTCAGTCTATTTTCTGGTTATAAAATTAATTGGGATAAATTCTTCCTCATTCCTTTAAATCTCCCTGCAAAACACCTCACTTTACCAGTCATTCAACATATTCAATGGCATAAGTCCGCATTTACATATCTAGGCAATTGTAACCATTCGCCTACGCACGTTACAGCAACTAAAACACGCTGGAGGCTTGGCAGTACCGGACTTTAAATTATACTCATTTCAAGTAAAGCAATTGACAATTTAGTGCAATGAGAATGTTTTCACACCCTGGCATCAGATAGAGAAAGAGATGGTAAAACCACATAGGATAACAGACATTATTTTGTGGGTTGAAACCTAGATCTGTGTGTAGAAAGTTTGGGCCAATCATAGTCAACTCCTTGAAAATTTGGTTTGCTGTCCAGAAACACATGGGATGCAATGCAAAGCTCTGTGACTGCTCTCCTGTTTGGTATAACTACAATTTATGACAGCATTCTGGTCCCTATTTTAATGACAGTTGGGCTTCTGGAGGAATTCACATTCTGAAACTGACAGATGATCCCAACTGTACAAAATGTGATCAGAACATTGTTGGCACATACCTTCATGTTTTTTGGGAATGCCCCTCCGTGTTTGGCCTCTGGTCCAAGGTACATAGTTGCCTTGACAATATTTTGGGATTTCCCATTCCTATGCATCCCCCCCTACTTCTATTCAATGATGACTCCGTTCTTAGTGGCAATACCAGACTGGCACATAGGAAAGTTATATTTGCAGGATTGACTGCTGCTAAGAAGACTATAATACATTCATGGTTTTCCCCAGACATTCCATCGGCAAAAGAGTGGCTAAACCATTTTAGAGACATTGCTCTTTTTGAAAAGTCATTAGCTGTCATACATAAAGCGTGGGCATCTACTGTGCAGGCCTGGGATGCTCTTATTGGTTCTCTTTCTGACATAACTTTGCTTGTTCGCATATTAGGTGTTACTGTGAATTATGTTGTGTGACTGCAAGGCTCTCCTCACATATGTCATCTAATGCAATGAGCTCCCACTGGTGGGTCTGGAAAATGTCTGTACTTGTACTGTTGTTCTGATTGATGAAACATCTATATTCATTATGTTTAATGTGCTTTCAAATAATTAAATATCAACAAAGTAAAACACACAAGCTAACTGTATTCTATCGGTGAGAATACAGCAGATAATTATAAATCATGATTGAAAATGGCTACAGATGGCCTGTGAAACCCAGAAAGAGCTCCGCAGTCAGCATTCCTCATTACTTGCAGTGTTTAATCAGATGAGTGACAGGTGACAGAGGTTAAGCACAGCAAATTTGATTGACACAAATGGAAAGAAACACTCATGATCCCGAGGGGATCAGAGTGTGTCGTGATTGCCAAGTGATGCAATTAAAGAATTCCCAGCAGAGGACTTAACTGCTGTGCTGGAGGCACTTTACGAGGACCGCTTCAAGACAAGCACCTCGAAGGAAATGGTGGATTAGAAGCAGCTCATTTTCATGTCATGGATGTCTTGCAGCATGCCTGAGAAGAGACCCGGGGATTTTTGAGGCATGCGTGGTGCTTAAAGGCATGCATGGTAAAAGCATAAAGAAAAAACATGTTGCATAAAAATCATATGGCAGGCTCTCACACTGTAACCTTTTTAGCTTCAAGCTGTTAGGCTTGTCAATATTTATGTTGTAAGGACTTTACCCAGCACAAGCAAGAATCTGGAGAGGGGTCAGCAGGGTCAGCCAGTCACATCCCAGAGGGCACTATTTAGAAAACTGCAGATTGTGTAAGTGTGATCATAGATGCTGTAGGTGCATTATACAGCTTCATTGTCCTCATGTTGAGATAGAGACGAGCATTGCAGGCGAACACACAGCAACCACATCGCATTTCTTGAAGTCCCCACGTGGTATCACCCTGCAGCAAGGATGTATACTTCCATTTTTGAGGAGGTGCAGGTCAGCTGCAGCCACTTTAAGGCCAGAGTATGCTTGAAACAAAATAGATGTAGTAGATTGTAAGTGTCCATTGAACCACGTGGAAGTATTTATAACTGTTCTCCTTCTGCAGCATGTGCTGTATTTGGTTTCTTGTAACAGGTCTTGCAAACATGGATACGTGATTAATTCCAGACACCCCTCCTTTCACATCTCTATTGAGAGCATTGCATTGTGTTCGGTTTATAGAAGCATATATAGGTCTTTTCAGATCTCCTGTCAATACACACTCTCACCAACCAATTAGATGAGCTTAGATGATTATTTTGTCACCTCGCCATGCTGTCAAAAAGAAAAAAGAGCAAGTGAGAAATAGACTATAATTCTGAAAAATCCTGCCATTTTCTTCCAGCTTTCTTTTCACAGTATTTTGATTAAATCCAGCATGCACATTTTCTGTGGTACTTCACTCCAGCACAATGGGCACTGTGGCGCTATACATCTGAGAACAAACATTTTTATTGATTTCAATATCCGTGTTAATGCTGTGAACAGCTGCTTTCACACATGACTACCTGCCTATAAGATTTTTGAGAAAACTGAGCATGTTTTCTTTATAGAAAGGGCAGGCGTGTAGGTGTATCATGTCAAATTTATACAGTGTCTATCAGGGATGGGAAGGTGTTTTCATGCTGCGCACCAAAACCCACTGCAGACTATCTTGTGAATAATGCAGTGCCTTAGGTGGAAATACAGCCACAGGCCTTATTCTTTCCTTTGCAGGATAAATGTCCCGGGAATTTTCATTTCAGCCATTTATTTCCATGTTAATTCTGAGTAATACTACGAATAGGAGTACTTGAGCGTGCCAGGTTAGGTGTTTTTATAATGGAATTCATGTTTTTTTTTGTTTTTTTTTTTTTCCAATTATACAAATTATTGTTACATGCAGAATTGAATAGTGATGGCAAAAAGAGACACACAAGGTGCTACATACAAGCTGAAATGGCCTTACAGAGACAAAATTTGGCCGAGGCAAGAGAATTCTTAGTCCCGTGTAAAAGGCTTCGGCCCTGCCCCAAAATGGTTCAATCAGACATCCACACAATGAGAGACTGGATTCTAATCAAAGGACCTTGAAGTCTGAAGTCTTTTCATCTTTTGTGTACTGGCCAGCTGTATCTGAGCCTGCATAAAAAAAAAAAAAGCAACTTTTTTTTTTCCCCCCTCCTCTTCTGATGCAGTGAAGAACATGCCTTCAGCGCTTCCTCAGAATTCAGAGGAGATTTCCGCTGAGTAGCTCGACCTCACAGCCTAATCACCAGATCTAAAACTCCAGCAGAGCTCCAGGCCGCACTAAGAGGAATAAAACCCCCTCCTCCTCTTGCATCCTCCGGCCCCACATGCCAGGACACAATTAATTCATCCTGCTGGCAGCTTTGGACAGTCCCAGTAGTACAACTCTCATCTCTTGCGCTCATTTTCTTTCCGTATTTGCATAATATCAATTTGGTTTGTAATGGCCTATTGGGGAACGCGGTCTGCAAGTTTGCATAAATAAGACAATGCATACCACCTAATTCAAGTGATGTTTGTGGTCAAAGCTGTGTAGCTGAAGCGGTGAGAAAATGCATGCATAAGCAGTGTAAATAGTAGACTTTAACTGAACTTGGTGCAATGGAGGTTTCTGTGTGTAAAGCTGTTTCTAACAGAGAGTAGCTCTTTCTCTCTCTCTCTCTCTCCCTCTGAGGAGAATCACATGTCGGTATGTGTAGGGAAGAAGGGGAGAGTTGATGAATTTAATCACAGATAGTCAAACTGGCTGTGGGCTGAGTAGGTGAGTGAGTACATGAAAAAAGCTCTCTGCTTTTTCCTGGATGAATAATCGTAGTCCTGGCACACTCCTCCTCCTCCGCTGACTGCTTCTGAGGAATGCAAAAAAAAAAAAAAGAGGAGTCTCAGTCAAAAAAAAAAAAAAGAGGAGTCTCAGTCAGAGAAACAGAGAGACAGACAGCAAGAGAGAGATGAAGAGAACTAGAGCGAGAGTGATGAGATGGGAAGAAACAGTGCAACAGTGCAGAGGAGAAGATTAGGTGAGGGCCAAACTAAATCTAGAAAGCAATCCCCAGGCAAGCTCTTGCAGTGGAGCCAGAATCTATATTAACAAAGCTTGTAGGGAGGAGTACTGTTAAGATCCTATTACACTGTACGACTAAATATAAATCGGCAGCTCGGATCGAATGTCATCTATAGTAACAGAAGACAGACAAGAGGAAGTACGAGAAAGGGAGATTTTTTTTTTTCTCTATTTTTCTGTTTAAAATCAGAGCTCAGGCATCTGTGTACCAAGCAAAGTGAGTGGAGGTGTGGATGGTGATGAAACTGTTCCCCCTTGGGACACACCCTGCAGGCAGAATAATGAAACGAGCGGTGTGTGACTGATGTGTGCTCCTATGCGGAGAGCATTTACATTACATGGCTATGGGGTGGGTTTCCACAATCTGTGCACTGATGCCCAAATGGGTGAAGTCTCTTTTCGCTTGTCCCTCCTCCACAGGGAGGGTCAGGGATTTGGACCAGCTTCAGAGGCTCATCACTTGAACTGGGAGGAACTGAGTTTCTTAATCGCAAATACTTTACAAATCAATAAGCATCTGCCTTTTTTAGTTTCTTTTCTTTTTTTTGTTTTGGATTTTTCTCTCTACTACTCACTAAGTCAGTCGCTTCCAACCTTTTTGTTCCTGTACGCCCACAACACTATCAAATAAGCTCAGTACAGCTTCATTTAGACCACCCGTTGTGTTACAAACTGGTTGAAATTTAACACTATTAACTGCAAAAAATGAATATTGTTAGAATACTTAGATACAGAGATCTGTTTGTGCACTCCTTTTTCTTTTTTTATTTTTAGTCCAAATACTTGATTTAAAAAAAAAAAAAAAAAAACCCCAGCAAATCCTATCATTTGAAAAGCTGGAACTACTGAATAATTGCATTTTTGTTTTAAAAAATCACAGAAACAATAATCAGAATAGTTGCAGATTTGTTTTATATCGATGAATGGGATTTGTGTGTATTATGACATAAGCTTACTTCACAACCTCTCCATTGCTCCCGTGGTAACTGTAAAAGTACTCCTGGTTGAGAGTCACTGCACTATAGGTCACCCTACGATTCACCATTCCTCCTCCTGCTTGTTTGTGGGTGTTTCATTAAAACACTGTTGCAGTTATTTGACCTCAAAGTTGAACGCAGATTTACAACTTTGCTGCTGAGCTGAGACAAAGCTTCTTCAACACCCTTCTCCCTCCCACTGCCCACCTCCCTTTTGTGTTTGTAGGTAGACTCCAATATCCTAATCAAATATTTGTAGCAGCCTCCTAATGTTGTTACAGAAAGATCAGATGAAGGTTTTACTCGGTGGTGGTAAATTTTAATGTGACAATTTGCCCGAGCTAATTCAGTTGCACTAGAGGTGTCTGTAATGGAAATACACGATGGCTAAATGAATTAAAAAGATTCATCATAAACTACTGAATTTTAAGTGTTATTTGTTATTTCCACTTGACATATTTCATTACATTTAAAAAATGATATTTAAATTGAGCTTTCAAAGATCAACAATACAATTAATATATTGATAAAATGTCTACAAACCAGAGCATATCTACAAATTTGCAGCTGTGTAGACACTTGACTGTTCAACAGGCGTGTCCCACTATGTCATATACATTCAAGGTCACAAATTATGGAAAAAAAAGTCAGTCTAAATCTGAGTCATGCTGTGAACTTCTGCTTGTTGAGTCTTTTGAAATGTCAAATCAAAAACAAAAGCAGAGTCGTGGCAGAGATCAGAGGGCAGAGAGTTATGAGAGACGACTCACCTAGAATTCAAATGAAAATACAAAGTAATGAAGCTCATCAACACATAAAATTGGGACTGTGGGAGACTACTGTGTCAAGAAAAGAGACATGCGGGCGAAACAAAGCTCATTAAATAAAGCTCATTAAAATGAAACTCCAGATGAATGAATGTTGAACTCTTTGGTAGACTGCCATTCAATTTTGTACAAACATTAGGATTCATCATCAGGTAATCATGAATGTCATGACTTTTTATCTATTGCCATGCCACTGAATCAAAAACTAAATTGAGTAAAATAAAAAAATAAAAAAATGTATACTTATCTTTATCACTTCCACCAGCCTCAGCTTTGTGTTGCGTGTTAATTAGCTAAATATGGTAACATTACCTGCTAAACATCAGCATGTTAGTACTGCTACTGCGAGGACGTTAACATGCTGATACTAGCTTATAGGTTAAAAGAGTTAAGCACGCCTAAGTACAGCCTCACAGAGCTGCGAGCATTTAGTCGTGCCCTCGTTGACTTCCCCTCCGCACTTGTCATTGTTATTCCATTTTTATGGGGAACTTAGGTGATCTTTTTGAGCTTGACCCTTCGAGGCCTGGGGGAGCGAGTCATCAACGATGGTCGCTCAGCATTGCAGATGAACCGCCGTGCGCTGTCATTTCCGCTATTTTAAACAGATGTCTGTGATATAACTAGTGATTCCCAATATTGCATTGTACGCATGGTAGGTACAGAATTCATGCTCCTTTTCTAAAATCACTAGACATTTCTGAAATTGCAAGCCTGCTAACCAAATGCCACCGTACAGCAATTATTTGAAGGAAATGTCGTTGCCTCATTGTCAGGCATAGGTATGTATTGTGAAGCGCCTCCAAGGCACAATGAAGTGCAGCAGACATAACTGGCTGGCAATCTGTTGAGTACTGACTACAGGGGAAAGTGCATTCCATTTAAATCCCCACTCTCTCTCTCTCCCTTTGCTCTCCA
The DNA here is from genome assembly GCA_023238725.1 of Scortum barcoo. NCBI lineage: Eukaryota > Metazoa > Chordata > Actinopteri > Centrarchiformes > Terapontidae > Scortum > Scortum barcoo. The sequence goes on along the minus strand of CM041544.1, from coordinate 17,542,096 downwards.
TGTGGCCTCTGTGTGATGTATGCTGTTATGTAATACCAAGGAATAAGGGTAGGTGAATGAGGGGAAATGGAACCACTAGCAAAATGCAGCTTTTGTCTTGTTACAGCATGCGTTACTACAAGATATGAGTTAAACAACAAGATGGGGGGCCCCCAAAAGTTTGTTAGCATCCAGCAGGGATCATGTGTAAACTCAGTGGTCAGTTTTAAGGGCCCTGACTCTGAAACAGCCTTAAAATTTCCAGTCATTCTGCTGCACGTCTGAGACCAGGCAACAACTTTACTGCTGCAGCAGAGGTAACTGTGTCACACTCTTCTTAAATCGCCCCCAGAGTCGCTGTATTGCACCTCGCTGAGCATGTGGAAGTGAGGAACACCGTCAGACATAGATCCCCACACCTTCTGCAAGGCCAGCACACACACACACACACACACACACACACACACACACACACACACACACACACACACACACACACACACACACACACACACACACACACACACACACACACACACACACACACACACACACACACACACACACTCTTTACAAAGCCTTCACTGTTTTATTCAGTGCAGATCTCCATCCCCCTGGCACCTCTTTTGTCAAATCCTCTTGTCGCACTCTTGCTTTTGAAGATCTCATTTCTGACCAGAAGTGATGATGATGTTAATAATAACCCCGTGTAGTGTTATCATAACCCTGACTAGAATACTTGAGGCCATAAACTCCCTCTCCTCCCGTCCTATTTCTTTGGTGTTTTTTAAGCAATTTGCTACTGGGACTCGGCAAAGCAAGCGCACGAGAGAAGACAGGCGACAAAATGGGTATAATGACTGGCCTTAGGGGGGAGACAGAGACAAAGAGCGTCGCAACTGTTGGACAGTTTTAACCTCATCAACAGCGAGGCCACATCTGAGGGCAACAAGATGACTTACAGACGGATTAAAAGATAAAGGTTACTATACAATGGTCTCCTGCAACACTCAACTGTGGAGAAAAAACTTAGAAAACACTCCCCTTAATGGATACACGGGGAGCATCTTAATGCAGATGGTGGGGTTTGTGAGTGACTGTCACTCACCTTCCCTACTAATTTGATCTTAGTCTGAAATATGGCAGCCATCAAATACATGCCCACACCCCCGGGTGTATTCTTCAGCACTATCATGGCCTTTTTTGATAAACTACTAATTGTGCTTTATCCCTCTGACATGGAGAAGCGCTTCACATATGCGATTCACAGTATGGACCCCCCCCATGCTGCATTATGCATAAACACCACATAAATACACTGAGGCTGACACATACATCGGAACATATGGACTGAAGAGGTTTCAGAACGTAGATACATGTACCTATTTGTTCACCCCCCCCTTTGTGTTACCATGTGTTTCTATCTTTACGAGGACCAAAATGATAATTTTAACCTTTAAGTCTTTAGATTACCCAAAAGCCTAAAACTGAGCCTAATTTTAATGCCTAACCCTACATGAAACCCACAATTTAAAGAAAAAGAGACCAACAAATGCTTCAATGACTTCTTCTCTCTCTCACACACACACACACACACACACCTACAATAGAAGTCAAAGTAAATCTATTTTACTGTGCTATCAATCTACTCTTGCTTTCACACCTTCCACCCCATTTGGGAAATCTAAATGACATATACATATAATTAAATCCTCATGAACATGCAACAGCTTTCAAGTAAGAAGTTGCTCGTGGAAATGGTCTGCTGCACAAACCTAAAGGGAAGCGATTACTACTGTATGTCCTTACCATCATACTTGAGTTCAAAATGAAGCTAAAGTTTCTGAAGTGACTGAATGGCTTATTACATTTCACTTTGACCCGTAGGTGATATTTTCAATACAGACTCCCACACAGGAGAAGAAATAGATACAGAGTAGTTATACAGTAGTGCATGCAAGAAGATGAATCACTTGTGTATGTGTGAGTATGAATAAACATGAATAAATAAATGTGTGAATACATCAGGTGACGGCATTAGTTATTTACAGACATGCATCCAGACAGACAGCACACATGCATACACAATGTATTATGCACATTCACTCACTGTACACAGTGCACCTTTTGCACATACACATACGTGTGCTTGTGCAAGCGAACACATCTTGGGGTGGAGATGAGCTGTGGCGGTGCAGCTCCGGATTCAAAGCATCTGCTTTAAAGGCCAAAGGCAGCAGTGTGCACTGAGCGATGACAGGGAGGAACGGGGCAGTGCAGTCACACACTTATTCTTCTCACAGTTCCATCTATCTTCACTTTCAACTTCACTCACCTACTTGTTTAACCCATAAATAACCAGCAGCGTCACAGGGTTATTTCCACTTTTTAAAGGTGATATGGAACAAAAAATAACATGTAGACCTTTTAAATCAAAAGTACTATTGGGAGGCTAAGGCGGTAATATTCACTCAGCACCAGATTGTTGGATGGATGAAAGATGGAAGGACCATTTTTGTTAACTTTTTTTGCCCCATTATCAGGGTTGAAGGTTGGCCTGAAGGTGGAAGCAAAGGAAAGGCCCCATTTTTACTTGAATCAAAAGGCTTTGTCATGCCAGTTTAGAACATTGCAGACTCAGCTCGTCACATTCAGCTCAACACGATCACACTTTAGTCCATCGTGCTAATGTTAGAATTAGGGATGCACAATATTGTCATGTTTCTTTCCACTTAATTGCAGTGAACATTATTATAAACATTATTATGCCTACTCTTATTGTTACTGCCCACTGGCCAATGCAGACATAAAATACAATGTTTTTCTAAATGTACACATTTGCTGGGAAAACTACTTCAACTTAGGTTGCATGCAAAATACGCTATATTTATTGTTATGTAACATTCTCAAACAAAACTGTAAAAAAACAGCCTATTTTAACATGCTTTGGTGATCCTTTCTTTGGGATAAGCAACCAGGGCACATTTGAGCTATTACACACGTTGCAAAACAAATAAATGAATGTAATCTCTGTCCACAGGGATCATGTGAAAGTGCACTGTACAGCTGCACAGCAATTAAAGCCAAGTGAAAGAATATAAATAGACAAAGTGTACTCTTTTTCACAGTGTTGAATAAATGAGCCAAAATGAGTAAATATGCTTCAGAGACTGTTGCTTAAACTCTAATATATTGAATGAATGAAGTCAAAAATTGGAACCTGTTGTGTTGTTATACTATCCTTCAAACTGTAACAAACAATATTAAAATCAGACTCAATCTCTTCTGCACATTTCTGTGAAGTATAATTGTTTATATTGGAAGAAATTTTCATTATTTGCTGATGCTGATATGCAGTTTTGAATGCTTTATCAATAGCTATTGATGACATACCACCGATATCATCGTGCTTCCCCAGTTAGAATGTTAACTACTATACCATTAACATTCTACAACTATTAACATAATTGTGTATTTTGCTGATATGTAACATGTTTTAGTATTTTACCATGTTAATATGCAAATTGTGAGGATGTTATTATGCTAACTCTGTTAAATTGATGTTTACTAGACACATTAAGATCAAAACGTGAAAACAGTTGTTAATTGTCCTCAATTTGACTGGAGTCAGCTTGTTTTTAAATGGAAAGCTTGTGTTATGGCTGAAGTCGTCAACAGACAACGTTGGCTGTGAGATATTTTTGTGTGACCGGTGACTACAGCTGGAATTGCGGAATTGTCAATGTATTACTCAATTATTTTCATGCCATCGTTCTGTGTGGGTAGCCAGAGAAGTCAGCCACCAGAGAAGGACTCTGATGTGTTTGCTCTGTGGGCTCAAAAATGAGAAGGCCGAGTGAGCAGCTTTCACTGGAATGATTAGGATGCCATCTTGAAATGAGGTATCCAGTTCCCCTGAATACATCAGGGCTTGAAAGACAACGGGTGTTTACCAGACATGTGTGGTGTACCGACAGATGCTATTGAGTTGCATTACAAGACCTCTAGGATCCAGAATGTTTGGTACCTGACAAAGTCAGCATGCCTTTTACAAGTCATACAGGAGGAAAGTATGGAAGCTGTCGTCCCCCTCTAATGGTGCTGTGAATCCAAACAGTGAGTCTCATATGGTGACCTCATCCTGCGGCAGTAAATCTATGTATTCAACTGAGCCATCACAATTTGTCTTTGTTTTGTTTTTTGATTGTGTTTGATAATGCCAGCTCTCTGCACCTCTTACAAAATCAAACAGCCTCTCTGTTCTTAACAGATATTTCTGTAATTTCAAGTAGAGAACTGCAGCAACAACCACTTCCAACAGAAATTATATCTATATAGGAAGCTATACCTGCCACCATGTCAACACACAAGGCTTGTCGATGGATAGCTAACTTTAGATTTGAAATTGTATACATACTGTATTGTGCTATACTGTTCTGTAATGGGTTTAACAATTTAAAGAAAAGAAAAGAAATCAGTTATTTTTACACTGAGCAGGAGCACCAACTGGCCCAACCTCCTCTATTTTGCCCTGAAAGACTAATAGATACCGAGTTAGCAGCAATTTACAGTACTCCAAGGCTGCTTTGCAATAATTGACCAAATTATCTAACTGGCAATTCAACAATGTGGTCTCGTCCTGTGAAATATACTGTACAGCATATCACAGTTGGGAATAGCTAATGGGTATTTTTTTTTGTTGGACAAAGGAGGAAAATGAAGGTTATTGGCTCTGGCTCCTTTCTTTAGTTATAGCAGTAATAAATATCACCTAAGCAGATATATTACATGAGCAAGAGTAGCTCAATAATCAGGCTGCCCTAAGGGGGTACATTGTCTCAGCCAGGTCTTTATTCAGGCCTTATATCTGGTATGGAAAAAGGGAAACATATGCATAGTCTGGCAGCTCTTATTACACTCCCCTATGCCGCTTTCCCTGTGGCAATGTATCTGGCAGAGATGGATAGTGGTTTGTGGAATATACTAGTGCTCAGATCAGGGATCAATTATCCTGATAAACACTGCTTTCTCATCAAAAAATTTGGATTATTGCACTTTGGGTAATTTCTTTTGTAGCACCAGTGTTTTTTTACCACCTGCGAACCTTGCCCAAATGAATTTTAACACACAATTGGGTAGATGCTGGTAAAACCTGACCAGTACTGTATCTTTGAAGTCCTAGAAAGTACAGTAAATTTATCAAGTATTAGTTTGCAACTGAATTTGCTTCATACTGAATAATCAGATTTGCACTGATGCACCCTGCATCTTAACCCTCATGTTGTGTTCCGGTCAAATTTGACCTGATTTAAAAGTTTTATCTCTGAAAAATGTAGGTTAATTTGATCAGACTGACCTGAGATTCCATGACTTTGTCCACAAAGAGAATTTCAACACACAAAATAAATTGTATTGATTTTAAATACAATTTTGTGTGTTTTATTCAACTTTTGTACTCTCTTGGTGTTCCGTGTCATTAGAAATGAATGGGGGAGATGACAATTAGTGTATAAAACTGAGCTCAGGTACATCCTCGTTTGTCAGATGCACACACACGCACACACGCACACACACACACATGCCTTGCTTATGCACACACACACACACACACATGCATGCTTGTGCACACACACTCTTTGGGTTCCCTGGCAACCTTTGCCCAGTAGAGTTTCTCTCCCACAGGAGCAACACCTGTTGGCAACTCTCACAGACAGCTGCATCATAGTTTCAATAATGCTGAACTTTTCTCATAGCTTTGGTATTTAATGCTTTTATGAGGCCTTGCTCACGGTTCATTATGTGGCATCACCATGGCAGGCCGATATGCCGTAAGTGAGGCTCTTGATTGATATATTTGATCACCACACTGGTGAGGAGGAGAGAGAGGCCAGGAAACTGGCAGAGAGGATGGATTAGAGGAGGAAGTGTCAGAAGCTGAAGATGACAGAATATAATCCAGAGCAAGAAATAACTGATGTGAAAACAAGCGTAACGTGCCATAAATGCAATGAATATATTTGCAAGGTGCAAGGTGCATGCAACGGTCTGTGCAACGGTCTGCACATATTGTAACTTCGGCTTTGAAAAGGACCACTCTACAACTTGCTGTTGATCATATCAGCTTTATCTATAACTTGCAAAAGGCATTCTCTTGTACACCGAGGCTTACACTGCTCAAAATGTGAAACACGGAGGCAAAACAACGTGAGAGGGAAAACCCCAGGAAACAGCATCTCTTACAAATAGCTACCCTTTAGCGGATTATAAGTATTAAACCACTTTTTATAGTGCTCATATTACAACAATTGTTCTTTTAATGTATTAAGATATTGATCTTGGAATATTGTGAAATTGTTAAGTGTAGTGTTGGGATAATTTCCTTTGTACACAAATAAAATCTTCCCGGTCACTTTTGACCAGGAACACAAAAGGTGTTACTTTATGTGACTGTTTAAAAATTTTAAATGGTTTCAAAACAAATGTTGTTGGTAACTTTGACCCAAAGTATTCTGTGATAAACAGTGTTCTATGTTTCATCTGATTATTTCTTAAATGTCAATAATAATCCAAAAATTATGTTTTTTAGAACTCAAATTCAAGATGTATAAGCTCAGATCAATAAGGCACACAGGCCGTGAGTAACAAATAGAAATTTAAAACTTGTAATGTTAACAAGAATTTAAGTTAATTAAAAAAAATCTAACGACAACAAATAGTGATAATAATACATGTATTATTATAGTTTTTATGATGAGTCTTAATTGAATGGTCATTTTTGTCTGGGAACACAAAATTGTTTAACATGAAATCAACACAACATGAGGGTTAAGCATGATAACACTTTTTATGCTTACAGTATGTTAAGGTACTCTCTGCATTTGGTTAAGTTTAGGAAAAGCTCATAATTATGATTTAATATTGAAAATGTCAACAGTGACTTAAAGCATGAGACAGGACATGTTAATTTTTAACATTTAACCCAAAATCGAGCTTTAAAGCTTATGACCATTTTTCTAATAACAATGTGTCAAATGACAATGAAAAAATGTGATTTGAAAGAGGTCACTCGTAGTGATGAACCTATTGAGATTTATCAGCCAGTTCTGCAGCTCTCCTCTGAGTTTCTATAGTTTCAGCACTTTGTTTCGCTGTCTGACCCACAACTGAACTGCTTTGGTTCACACTCACCCCTCTTGCAATGTAGTTTTTGGTTGCAAGAGGTTTTTTCTTAAGCAAAAAGGCTCCAGAAAACCCACAGTACACCTGCAAGGCACCAAACAGCAGACACAGTTAGCACTTAGTTGGGGAAGAGAGTGGAGAATATAGCAGCTAATGAGACATCTACTTCTCTCTTGAGTTGGTAGAGACCAAAAACAGAGCTAAAAGAGAGTGATTATTGGTTTTCCCAGAAACATGACTTCAGACGGATAACTGCTGAATGTATAAAAGAGCAACTGTGTCAATAAGCAACTGCTAACAGGTTGGTTAAAACTGTGAAGAAACTATTTGTTTTTTCCTTTTGTTTGCTAAGTCTAACAAAACCTAACTGGCAAAACTAAATTGTTGTATAAATGTTATCTCAAGACAGGTGTGACCCTTATGTTCTGTGTGTTAAAAGTAATTTAAAATAGGTTGTCGGACCAACCATCACATTTCTACCCATCTGTTTCTGAGACAGGAAACGGTTTATTGTTGTTGCCAGTGGTCACTTGATATTGTAATAGTCACGCTCTAGCAGACCTGATAGTGGAGATGTGACCAGTGGCTATCACTTGCCAATAAAATGTTTCACTTTTCGCAGCAAGCTTTTTCATCCCAGACGAGAGTGTCTCAGATAAATCATAAGGCACTCTGTTGCAGGAAAGAGTGACGCACACTGAGCCATTTCTGTGTTGGGTGAGTCCTTTGTAATGAACTTTCCTGGATTGAAGCCTTATCTAAACAGGGCTCTCAAAACACGGCGCTTTTCGAGCTGTAACATTTTATTCTGCCACACGACAAAAAGTACAAGTGATACAAGTGAGACATTTTGCATGCTGGCGTAGACATGATGTATTAATAGATGATTCTCAGTGATTTTATTAATAGCACCCTTATTACTGTGTCAATCAGTTGTTGGCTTCGCTATTTTTAAGCTTTTTTTTTTCAAACAGAAAAAGTGGAGCAGAGATGATATCTGGTCAAACTGGAAATAGATCTGGATTAAAGGCTGTCTTTCTGCCTTGCACACACAAAAATACACGCAAACTCCCTCACACATGCACACAAAGACTGCTTTCACTACTAACATCTTGTCATAGGGCGCTTAACATGTGTTAAGTGAACTTTTTTTTTTTTAAAGACAGATCATGTAAATGTGAAATCAATAAACCTGCTACTTGATCTGTTCACTGGTCACACACGTACCTAAAACTGCAATTAGGGTCATTTCCATCATTTCTTTTAGAAATGTTTTGTGTTTTCTATTTGAAAAAAATGGACGCGTCAATAATATAATGACCCTAGCATTACATACTGCTCAAGAATTCACTGTCTCAATGAAATGCTTTTTATTAGAGGCTACATATCATGCCTGACAGAAAATCAATAGGATATTAGTCTTTATGTGGTGCAGCTGGGTAATAACCTAAAATATTTAACTGTGCATTTATAGTATTGTGTGACAGTCTGCAGAACAGATCCAGAAAGCAGCTCACTCACTATAATTTTTTTTTTTCTGTCTTGAACACTGACCTGTAGCTGAGCTTACAACAGGCCATTTAATGAGCTTGCGGCATCTGGCTCTCCTAATGACTTTTCTTCTTCTTCTTTTTTTTTTTTTTTTTTTTGTTTTTTTTTGTTTTTTTGTTTTTGGCCCATCACATGTGCATCAATCAGGTCAGTGAGAAAGAACAGATACACACTTTAAAACACAGTGTCCACGTGGTCTGAGTATAAATTACTTGGTTCAGATAGCAAGTGTTTGTGCCTGCAATTAATTTCAGTGCTCTCAGATCATACCAGCTCTGTTTTAAGATGTGCGTCCGTAATTCGGTGCACTCTCTTCTCTACATCACCGTGAGGTTGTCGTGGAGACTGGTCGCAACAGTTCAACCATCCAACAGACCCCCATTAGGGGAAAAAAAAAAGGTCAAAACTGCTGGGTCCTGATGTACCTGCACATGGCTGAAATGTTGTTTTCTCAATATGAGAAACTTGATTCATGAACATTCACCAATTAGCCAATTCAGCAGTTTCTTTGCCTAAGCCATATCTCATTTTTTGAAGGACAAAAAAACCCAACCCTCTGCTCAGTAAATAGCAGTAAATAATGTGTGTTTGCGATATCTTTACAATAGATACAAATCCCATCCTAATCACTGGAAGAAATACAGGTTTGAATGCCTGATAATATATTCACAGCGAAATAATAATCCATGAAATGGCTCAATCAAATAACTTATGGGTGAGAGTTTGATGTGTGGGTGATCTGCTTTCAGCCATAGGTTGCTGGTCTTGTTTTGGCAGCAAATATAGTATTCAGGTATCAGTTATGTGAATGGGGGGGTGTAACCTGCAGTTAATGATCCTTTTCCTTTGGCCACTTGGGGGCAACAAGTTGTTTCACATCTGACATATCATCTTTTAAAGTTTGCATGGTTAACTTTTTAGCAAAAACAGTTGCTTATTTACACATCCAACAGCTGCAGAGCAACATCGCTATTCATTCATCCTGAGTTTTGTTTCTGGCCACCTACCAGATCTAAGTCCAATATGCACTCTCTTTCAGTGCTATCTTTGTCTCTACCGACTCCTGAGGGAAATATCAGGCTCTTTAGCTGCAAAACCGATTCACTCTGTTCACCAGTTAGCCACTGTGAGTGTCTGTCTGCTGTTTGGTCCAGAGCAGGTAGTGCACAGTGGGTTATTTAGAGCTGCTTCTTCTTTTCTTTTTCCCATCCCCAGCCCTTTTTTTTTTTTTTTTTTTTTTTTCTTTGTTCGTGTGAAAGGCATTGCTGGAAAAACACTGAACCTTTTTTATGAGACTTCTGGTGCTCTTTGATGTCATTTGTGTGTGCAGCAGCAGCAGCTGGTTTCCTGTCTCAGCGCTGAAGGTGCCTGCAGAATCTCCACAACCTCCTTAGATCATACTTTCAGGCTACGTCCACATTAATGCAGAACAAAAATTACAAAGCATTTCAAAAATGTTCAATTCTTCTTTTGCAAAGTTCTTTCATAAGACTAAAAAAAAAAAAAAAAAAAAAACCACTTAAAAGCTACACTAAAGAAAATGGTTGATATTAAAAAAAAGAATTATATATGTATATGTCCAATGTGCCTTTTAGTTTATTTTGGAACATTATTTTGTTTTTCTGCCGCACATCCCCAATCTCACAGCACCATTTACAGCACACCACCTGCTCAGCACTGACAGGCAAAGTTAGCAACTAACTGGGGTTGAAAGCTGCAGATATTTTCCCTGAGGAGCTGAAAGAGAGCAAAAATAAAGCTAACAAGAGCAAGACTATTTGACATGTCTTTATCACGTGTCTAGAAACACATCTCCATACCAATGTTAATGATGTTACACGTGTGTTGGATCTCTGACGTTTTTTTAAGAGGTTTTTAAGGTTCCAACATGGCAGTGTTATGTTTCCAGCTTTTTCCAGTGTCCCCAAATAGTAAAAAACAAACAAAAACAAACAAAAAATGAGTTAAAATGAGTTCATTTGGCTTTAAATCTTTGCTGAAGATGCAGGCGCGTTAAACCAAAGAAGCCTAATATTATTTATGCTTAGTAATTTTCTGTAATTTTTTAAAGTTGTTTGTCAGGATTCAAGAACAGGAAGCACCAACAAGGCCGGACCCTCAAAATGTTGATTCAAGAACTGAGGTTTTCAAAAAGCATGCAAACAGTTTTTAGAGAGCACTGGATGTTTAAAAAAAAAAAAAAAAAAAAAAAAAAATTGTTTTCAGCAGTCACCTTAATATGGATGGATGTGAAAGTAATTTCTTATGAGAGCAGTGTCAAGTATGGCCTTAATCGTTTCTTACATCCTGTATGTCGGAAGATTCGTCGGTGAAAAGCTGAGAATATATTCACAAATATAGCTTTTCTCTTGTGGGGGTGTTGTAGGCACGGTTTCTCCGACTGATGAAGACCTAACCCATCGTATTTGATCTGAGGATAGGCTTTGTAGCATGAAAAGCCCCCCGGGCAACACTTTTAAGAAGAACAGTTCTCTCTCTCTCTCTCTCTCTCTCTCTCTCTCTCTCTCTCTCTCTCTCTCATAAAATATAAATATAAATATAAATATAAATATAAATATAAATATATATATTCTTCTCCCATGAAGGACTTTTCTTCAAAGGTTCAAAGTTTATTGCAGACAGTGTTTGATCACATTTTGATCCGCCTCATGAAAATGGGATGAAAGAACACATAATTTTCACTTCATTTGCTTTGACTGCAGAAGTTTTAAAACATCAGCCAGTCAACAGGACACAAAAATAGGTGTATTTCATATTTCCGCCATAGAGTCTAAACACAGCCAATATTTTTTTATTGGAGTTTGAGGTTGTAAAATACTGTAACCATTCACTTGTTAATATATTTAATATCTTCAGGCATTATCAGTGTTTGATTTTCGAATCACTAATCTGTAGAGAGGCGAATGCAGTGCTTAAATTACATGCGAAACCCCCAATCCGAAGAAGGACCCATCATCTTGACGGGTTATTTGTTCCCTATGCAGTAACAACCTCTCTTCTAGAAAAAGTCCTATAATAAACACTTAAAGCCCGTCAGTCTGCTGGCTTTGGCACGACTGTCGGGGTGATGCAAACCTAACAAACACCACATGTTTTTGTGTAATTAAGTGTTTCGATTTACCTTGCAGAACGTCTCTTCTCCGCAGCGACTGAATGGCAGCCAGTAATGGCTGGATAAACAGGAGTGAGGTGTGAAATATCCTGAGTGTGTTGGTGGGGGCGAGTAGTTTCACACTTACAGACATTATAAATTAATGCACTTGTTGATTTATTCATGTGCAGTCATATAAGGGTTTATGCAATTATTACCAACTAAATAGCCAACCAACCCATACGGTAGCTAATATGCATTTGCTAAAAGTAAATGCATTAAAGTCCTCTGTCAAGGAAAAAATGATCCAAGGCCAACACCTCTCCACTAATGCCTTTCCCTGCAGCAGGCTCAGTTTCCTCTGCTACGGCAAAGAGACATACATTATACCACACAGAAGCAGCGACTATTATAGTTGCAAAATTCAAAGGGGCCTTAAACCCATCAACTTTTCATCAAGTGTTGTTTCTCAGCTTCTAAAATAAATCTTTTGTTTTAATGTTTCATGAAATGATGAATTAGTTTAGACATGATTAATAAAATCAAGTCAGTTTTTATTGATATAGAACATCAGATAAAATTGAAATAAAATATAGTGATGGTTAGACCATTAAAACACTGGTTGAGAAAAACTGTAAATAAAGATCCCAACTTTAATTACAGTTCTATGATGGTCACTACGGTCTAACTGTGGTCTTATTTATTTAAAAGACATCAGGTAGCGCTGGTTTGTCTGACCACACTTTCAAATGGCAAAAGCCCACTGTCATGCAGAGGAATGAGCCACAGTATCTGTTTAAATATGGGGACAGACAGTCCCCCCTGCAAGGCAATGTCATCTCATTTGTACACATGATAAGTGAGAGAAATTGAGTTAAAATCTAATGTTAAAATATATGCATTAGTTAAAGAAGAACTTTTTTTTTCTTTTTTTTGTTACACATCATAGTCGACTTACAGTTCTTGAGGCAGGGAACTTCTGTGTGGCTTTGGAGGAAGCTGGGTGAAGTCTGAAAGTGACTTAAGTGATGTTGGTGCATAAGACAAGTTTGAAAGTGGAAAAAATCTGGGGGTGTGCAGTTAGAAAGGTGAGGTTACCAGACCTCTGTGGTCCGCTCCTTGCTTCTATCTGAGGCTCTTTTAGTATGACACACCCACATTTTCCACCGAACTGTCAGTGATGGAGTTGCATTTTGGGTAATGTAGGCACCAGGTTCTACTGCATCAGTTTTGATACTGCCAAGTGCAATGGATGCAATGAACGCAACGATTGGACTAATCTTTTAATGGGGAAACTAGATCCCCCCCCCCAGCCTAACCCTCGCTGCTGCTCGGACTCTTTAAGAGCTGCCTCAAAAAGCAGAGCCTTTAAGAGCAGAGCCTTTTCTGTCTTTTCTTAACATGTGTGTGTTGGACTGAAACAGCATCCTCTGAAACATCTTCACTCCAAAAGCTTTTGTCCATCTTCAGAGCTTTACATCTTGTTGAGACCGCACCTTTTTTTTACACTTTGTTTCTGCCATCTCTGTTCTCCACACTTGGTCTGTCTTCTCTTGTTAGGCTTCGAGGTGTTAGCCACCTCTGTTGTGTCTGCTGGTACGGTTTACTGTTTTTCTGTACTCGACTTGCTGGCAGATAACGAGAGAGAATTTTCCGGTTAAGGCCTTGGTGTGTCTAGTTTTCATGTTCTCACTGTGTCTGTCGGGTTTTCCCCAGGTGCTCCGGTTTCCACCCACAGTCCAAAGACATGCAGGTCAGGCGAATTGGCGACTAAAAATCGCCTGTGAGTGTGAAAGGTTGTCTGTGTGTCAGTCCAGGGAGAAACCTGTCCAGGTTGTGGCATGTGGTCCGGTGTGTGCTGGGATAGATGGATGGATGATCGGAGTCTCTCACGCGTAAGCAGCTAATAACAAGGGTGTAGATATGATGGCTTTCACGAGAGTTTGACTCATACCATGTTGACTGATATATCTCATTCTCTCTGTACATTATTTAAACCACATTTCATAATTGTCAGACCTTCCTATATTTCTTTTTTACATAAACACGCATACCCAAACATGTCCAATCACAGAGAACACATTTCTGAGCACAGGCACACCACCACTAGAGCCAAGGGGGGGTTCTCTGTTGGTGGCATCCATGCGGGTGGCAGCACAAGTCTGTCAATTCAGACGGAGCCCAGGGTGCAGGGCTGCACAGCAGAGATAGCAGGACACACACACACACACCTACACACACAAATTGCATACATAGAGATCCCACACCATGGTTGACCTTAGTTGAGTCTCTAACTGAACTTGTATGAGGTTGAAACACTGACAAGAAGGGGAGGAATATTTAACAGGCCTCACAAGGAAGTATCAAAACTGTTTTTTGTCTGGACTGAGGTTACAGGGAGGTTAAGACAGTTCAGCCTGTATTTGGGCACAAAACTGAGAAATAAATTGAAAAAATGTGAAACAGATTGAACTGTTGAAGTGTGGAATCTGTTGACAATTTCTGGAGCGACTTGTAGCAGCCTCTAGTGCTTTTCAAACTTACTGGCCTTTGGAAGGAGCAAAAAATTTAAACACTTTAAACCTTTTTACTTTTTTATGCTTCATTACCAATAAGGACTTCTCATGAGCCTATCAATCCATACATTTTGTATCTCAATTGCATCAAAGGCCAGAGCCTTGGAAGGATAAAGCTGGTGGTATTTTATATTTTTGTTGGTGTCAACAAATCCTACAAAAAGATCAAAACCGAAAGTGTGTTAGTCCATTTCTCAGTGTGCTCCCAATAACCCAGGATGTGTGTTAAGTCCATTCATTCTTATGGAACATAAATACCTTAACCAGGTCACAAAGGCATAGTTTCATTTCATTTCTGTTAAAAGGTAATGATTTCCTAAAACAGGTGTGCATTGTAGTTTCTGGAAAGTGTTGCTCAGACAGGAGTAAATAATGCATTTGGGCATTGGGGCTATTTTCAGCCCTGGATTTGGTGCACTGGTGAGAATATCCTGTAGCAGATGATTCATGTGATTTTAGCCACACATGGCTCTAAGGATGTTGGCTTTGGTCTATCTGTCTCTCTGTCAGTCACTTTGGTCAAGACTCAAATCTTTCAATAACTATTGCTACAAAATGTGGTAAAGATGACTGACTTTTCACTTCTCCAGTAAATTGTCCTGTTGGCCTCAGTAAAACTCTGTGTTTTAAGATAATAATTGAATGCTAAGATGATCACTGTTGGTTTTATATCTTTTTGGGAGATGGTTTAAATAAGAAAAACACAGAATATCACCACAGTTAACCTTATGGCATATGTGAAATGTACCAAGTATAAATGCGAGAGACAACATGGTACTTATCTCCATTGAGACAATGGACCTACTGAAAGCAGGTTAAATAAAGTACTGTAGGTTGTACTGTGTGTAGGTGTGATAAATTATTTAACCCTGCTAGGAGGTATTTATTTTTGCTTAAGCTCCCAGACTCCCTTAAGCAGGTCAGAGCTCAAGGTTAGCAACAGAACAGCAGAGGCATGACGAGACGAGTGGCATGAACTACTTTGCTCAAGAACACCAGAGCACAATGGATATCTACCCACTTATCGAGTGAACCCTCAAGAATACATCAACACCGCACCTCTGCAGTAGTTACAGGCACACGTGATGTTGTTGACTACATCGCTTCAGTTTTTTGCAGCACCACTGATGACTAGCCTGTAAATATCTCACCATTTACCCACTACAGGGATCCATTTTTATTGCTTTTATATGTCAAGGTTATATTTTTACATATTTGCAGTGCGCTAAAGCTTAACTCTGCTGTGAAAATGTCCCCCCAGTGAAAGTCAGATCTCATTTCTCCCTCGTGACTCAATGACAGGTTTCCTCATCCGCTCGGTTCATAGTCTTTAATCTCCGCTCCCAAGTCGCATATCAAGCCACAGATGGTGAAAAGCGAAATGAAAACACCACACACATTTATCCATCGGCTCTGCTTCACGCTTTGCTACAAGTCTGACATTCAAGTAAGCGTGTCATGAGCGGCACAGGATTGCTTGAATCCCTGTTCTCTGCAGAGGCATGGAGGCTCTGAGGAGACCGGCTTGTGTGCAAACCTTTGTTGCTTCTGATTTATACAGTATTTCCAGCATGTTTAGACGTTGGTCTCCATCACTTAAGCTACACACGGCTTTTGTCGATGCGTTCTCAGAATGCGCCGGACATGTTTTTTCCTCTCCACCTGACTCCGTAAACAACTGCTATCCTCTTTATTCTTGCCTGACCCCTCTCCTCGCCGCCTCTGTACAATCCACCGACTTAATGTTTCTCTTCGCCTCAGCGCTGTGCCTTGCAGTTGCAGGTCTGGTCAACATGTGAATGAGCGATTGATGTGTCTCTGTTGAATCGTAGACGATTGGCAAGGCTCCTCCCCTCTTACCCCAGTAAGTCATGTTGCTAAGGTCGATGTTAGAGGTGCATTTTGAGAGCATCTTTGAAACTCCTTCACCCTTTTTCTCTTTCTCTCTTACTCCCACTTCCTTGGTTGTCATTCTTAAAGATATTCACAGTCACTCACTTTTAAATGCATTTTGATCTAGCTAGGAAACTTTTGGTTGAGGCAAATGTTTGTGGTTTACTTTATTTTAAAAAAATATTGAATAATCTCGATAAGGACCTTTTTCAAATTTCTAGAAACAGATGGGTGTTACAGTATTCACCACTGAGGTAAAAACAAATGTTACAATAATCGGTCATTTCAGGAATGTTTTTGGATTTAGTTTCAGTTTCAAGTTTCATACTCTGTAGTCATTGATCTTTTCTTTGATTGTTTGGCCATAGTAACCTAAAGAGAACCAGTACGTCACCTCACACACAAGTGAGTTGCCATGTTAAAAGCTAAACTGTGATTTTTACAGGAAAGACACCACCGACACCGAGGTCGTAATGCTATATATGCAAGTGCAGTTGGCCATAGGCTCAATCTTGAATGCATTATTTTATTCAGCAATAGATAGTGCCTTAACAGACATTTATTTAAATAAAACATTTCAAGATTATAACTAACTGTACAAACTCACCTCACACCTTCTCTACCACCTGATGATATTTCAATACATTTCCATCTTACAGCTGTGACTGATAAGCAATTCAGGTTTAAAAAGATTAAAAGTAGACGTTTGCCCAGTCATTTCCAATCACTGTCTTGATGATTGTCTTTTTCTTTGATATCGGTATACTGATGATACACAAATGGAAAAAGTCTCTTTTTCTTCATGGGTGGACTGCAGCTTTGGACTAAATGGAGAAAGACAAGATGGCAGGATGGATTCCAACGTTTAGTGAACTAAATGGCTTCTAGATAGACAAAGGAAATGCAGGAATATAGAAATTTATGAACTCAGCTTGTTGCAAATATACAATGACAAACTGACAATGAAGCAAAAGAAGGGGGGCGGTTTAAATTAAGTGGGGCCAATGGGTGATGAGATGCAGATGAGGAAGTCCAGATAATTGCAGAGCAGATGAGAGAAGTGAGACCAGGTGTGTACGAGGGTGGGGTGGCCAGGTAATGGGAGAGGAAGGAAGGCCCGAGAGCATCTGGTAGAAGAAAGAATGGAAGGTCTCATGACGGAGAAGAAGAAAGGTGCTTGTGGGATGCTGGTCCAAGACTGCCAGTCATTTGGTGAACACCGATATGGAATAGATTCATTGGTATCGATTTGTTTCTTTTTCTCCTCATACCTACATGAAAAGTAACTGCTGTCAGGCAAACAGCGCCATACATAGCAGATACTTTGCTCCTTTGGGTGCAAAGTACCCATATGTGCCCATGGCAGATGGTGGAGAGTATGTGAGAGCATTGACTGTGTGTGTATTTGCAATTAAGTGGTCATTCCACACGTTAAGTATAAGCAAAGGTTCCATACTTTTTAAACCAACTTTGAATTTATCATTGATTAAATTCCAAAAGGTTCCTCATACTTTTATCAGCAAGAGGCTGTAAATTGATGAATGTCACACCCCTTTGACTGAAATATCAACTGTTGGATGGGTTTTGGAAATTTTGGTCCTTAAAAGATGATGACTTTGATCATTCCTTGATGTTTCCGCCAGCACAACAATCAGTTTGACATTTGTGTTTTTAATTAAATGCCTCGACCAGTTTTGGATGGATTGCTATGAAATTTGGTTCATTCATGTCACCCTCAGGATGAATTGTAATAACTTTTCACTCATAAACTGTTCGTCTTGTCCATCATCACGTCTGAATATTAATTTGACCAACAATTTGGTTTATGACTAAACGCACTAATTACATTCACATCATTCTCAGCTGTGCTTTATGCCTAGTGCTAATTAGGACTAACGACAAAGGCAGACATGGTAAACACAAGTCCAAAATTAAATATGAATATTATCTTTTCGTCATTCTGTGAACAAACACAGAAGCTTACTGTAGTCGTTGTGGCTACTGCAATGATTGAGGCCTGAACTTGGTGACTCCAGTAACTCCATGGTACATTCATTAAAGAGGAAAAACACCTTACAATGTGTTTAATTTCAAAGACACACTGAAACATGTATGATATAATTAGATAGATTATAGACTCCAATCTTAGAAATTTTAAAGTACAGAGAAAAAGATCAAATATGCAAGCAACAGAATTTTCTTGTGTGACAGTTTAAACATTAATGTTATTTATGAAGTGTTTCGAGTTAGTTTGAAGAAGGTCCGTTCAATGTGCAACTATACGGGGATTAACAGCGGGTAATGTTGTGGAAATTATGTACTAGTAGTAATGCATAAGTAGCAAGTGTGTGTGCACATGAGTGCAGACTTGGCATGCATATAGGGATGAAGATATTCTATGTTTATTTGTGTGCATATCCATGTATTTGTGTAAGAGTGTGTGCATGTGCATGATGGGTTGACACTAGCAGAACAATTGCTAGCTCTCTGTGTAACCCCAAGCCATGAAATCCTATTTTATGACCACATATCAGGGGCTGTGGGGGGTTGACAGCAGTGGTGGTGGGGGTTGTGGTCCGGAGTCTTCTACTGGAAGTCAGTGCACAGTATAGCTGTCTCCTCTCAGGATGGAGATGGCAATGGATTGTGCAGAATATGCATGAGTTCTTTCATAATCTGTCGTGTCCTTTGGCAGCAAGGCGAGACCGTGCTTATCTCCTCCATGTTCTGTCTCCTGCCCACAAGACACCTGGTACCCAATTTGTTACTGCCAGGATGGCCTTGACAAGGGAAGTTGGATTTAAAATGGATGTGGCATTAATCATATGGTCTGACAGCACTTTGTAGTGTTCTATTATATATTTTTCCAATTAGCCATGAAGAGCAATATAGAAAAGTACAAATGCAACACACATTGCATGCAGTGACTGGGCTTAATATGGTATATGTCTGGTAAATGCTGAAACTGCAGATTTTAAACGTCTGTTAAACTTTACAGAGTGGTGTAATTGACCTAGTGAGCCCCCTCAAATCAGGAGTTGAGATAAAACTTAAAGTAAGAATGATCTCAGGGTTAATGTCTCAAGCAGTGAAGTGACCTTCTCAACACTGTAATTTCTTAAGGTTTATGAAGTATGGAATATTGCATTTAATGATTTAATGTATCTAAATAAATAGAGTCGTAAAATGCCAAACTAGCTTGTAAATGGTTGTTGGCGGGCAATGGGGGTGTTGTAAAGAAAGCATCTGTTATGATTAATGTGTTTGCAACTTGGCATCTTGGTGTTGTCCCAAAGTACTGATGCTTGTAATTAATAAGGGAGGTGTCTCTTTTTTTGAGAGACCCCTATGAATGGTGTTGCAGATTTTTTCCTACCCATGTTGCAGGAAATATTCTTTGCCAATTGAGTTGTCTTTTAAGGGCTTGTCTTTTAGAAACCTGCCCTCTGAGTGTTTTCTCTATTGTTCAGTCATTCAAGGGCTCTAAAAACACCAAACACGCTCGGGTGCACTGAATGATCACTTCTAAAGGAAAAATCAATGAGCTTTGTCTCGTTTGTCACTTCTTCTCCCTCATCCTCATCCTCATCCTCATGCTCCCCGCAGCATCCTTCTCTTCCCCCTCCCTATTTACCTCTTTCAACTAATGGAGTGATGATTTGGAAAGTATTATAAGGCTCAAAATCAGCTCAGCGAGCTGCACACAACTGCATGGCCAGCCATTTGATGGATATCCCTGTCCTGATTGCCTGAAACCCATGCCATATGAGGGATTTCTTAGCTGTGCCCCTTAAGAGTATGAGAGACTGATGCTGAGATCAGGCTATCTGGCTACTGTAGAGGATCAGCAGCCGGATAATGAAACTCTCCTGCAGACAAGCACGCAGACGCGCATGCCCACAGGAAAGTGTACGCTGCCAAAAAGACACATACACACTCACACACAACTGCTCTGTGACTGATCAACTTTTCGCTCTCAATTGCCAGGTCTGGAGGTGGCGATGGTAGTTGTGTCATGCTGGAGGGTAGAGTGGAATAGTGAGAGAGTCATTTCACCGATGGTTTATCAAACACCTCCACAGTCAATTTCTGGCTCTCACCAGCCTCATCAGTGCATGGAGAAACTCTTTCCTATTGGTGTGCTCTGGATTTTCTTCTTAATGGGCTGCCGGATTGTAAGTTGTTGTGGCCCCTTCTTTGATACAGCTATATTTAGCTTTCAAAGGAATTTGAAGTACACTTCTTTTTCACAGAGCACTGGATTTCTACATTTTCAGTATGTGCTCTGTTAGAGGCACTGTAAACTGGGGCTATTGTGAAATTTTAGTCACGTATGAAATAAAATGAATTCTTCTGTTGCACTTATTGCAAAGTTTATCAGTGAGTAAATCACTCATTTGAGATAATAGCACAAAGGGGGGGTTGTTATTAGATTAAAATTAATAAAAATTTTCTTAGAAATGATCTCATCTCAATTAAAATTTAGATGATAACTGAGATGTTGTTAGATGCTTTAAAGCAGTGGAAAGTAAGCCCGAGGTGTTGCACTTACTCTAATTAAATATTGTCCACTGTTTCAAGCTCACATTTTCAGAATATTTAAGGACAGTGGACATGCTAATTGTTTTAGCACCATTTACTCAGCAAGCTTGTATTGGCCACTTCACAACGGTTCAGCAGAGTGGCTGTGAGCTGCCTGAACTCAGAACATTATGTCTTTTGAAAAGTCAGCTCATTTGCATTATATCTTGGGGGATTTTCAACTAAGAAAACAAAGGATGCACAACATATAACAAAGAGCAATGGTTAAGAGCAAATGCACTCCCACCCACACACCAACACCTCCCCCACACACACTCAAACTTTCCCATGCCACACCTACATCCACAACAAATCGAAGAATTGCAGAAAATAAACTGGCAGTGTTATCTGCACTTTTGGACCTCTTTATTTCTTACAAAACTTAACAACTCCTCTCGCTGCAGGGTAGTGACTGACAGAACGTGGTCCTTTCTTTGCTGTTATGGTGGCTCAGTTGGTATTTTTCTTTGTCTTCAAAAATCAGACGAAGAACCACAATCAGGCTTCGATCTAGCTGTAAATCATTCAGTGCACTGATGCACACCAGTTGTTAAAGAAATCAATCCGAGGTGCGGATTGGTATCAGATGTTTTTTTGCAGTGTAACACATTTATTCATGAATTTGTTTTAAAAAATGGTACTTAAAGATGGAAAATGTCTCTTCTGAAATTAGAATTTTAAATAGCATCTTTGTGTTTCAAGGCTTTAACTGATAATTTGGGAGTGTTTGTATGCAGTCATTTGGCAGCTTTTTGTCTGCTTTTACATTTACAAATAGAGAGTTAGGTGCAGACCAGTCTGAGATTAAATGCAATCCATGAATATCAAAAGACATTGCAGTCAGTTTTTGCAGTTAAAAATAGCCATGAAGAACACAAAGATGGTTCATGTTGCAATGCACAAGACAAAATCATGTCCAGACACGGCTAGGTCATGGTAGGTGGTAGGTGCAGCAAGTTAAACCTCCCAGGAGGCATCCCACAGAGTAAAGTCATTTCAGCCAGTTGTACCAGTAATGTCATTCTTTTGGTCACTACACAAAGAGCATGGCCATATTTGAACTTGTTATCACCCCAAATTTAACTGCAAACTGACACAGCGCATTGTGAAGGTTATGGTCCAATGAAGCTAAAAGAACCGCATCATCTGCAAAAAGCAGAGAAATGATTCTGAGATCTCCGAAGTGGACACTGTCCTCTCCCCAGCTGTGCCTTGAGGTTCTATCCATGAAAATCACAAGAGGATTAGTCGTAAGGGACAACACTGGCGGATCCCAAAACCCACTGAAAACGTGCCTGGCTTCCTGTTGAGGATATGGACAGAGCTCTCACTTCAGTTCTATAAGGGCCAGATGGCTCATAGGAACAGCCTGTTAACCCACATCACAAGCCCTCTCCAAATCCACAAAACGCATGCAAACTAGGGGAGAAAACCTTTATCTGGCTTAATTAGAATAAAGATATAATTATATAATGAAAGAAGGTTAAATCCAAATGTTTGTGAAAAATTTTAATGTAAATATGACATTTTCAGGGTGGAAGAAAAACAACTTTGTAGTTGTAGCTTGACATTCATTACGGAGTCTGTTAAATGGAATCTGAAGGACCTTTTATTCATTTTATGTGCTACTCATTTTTCATTGTTTAATACACTCCCCCCCACTGAGGAGCAAGTGATTATCATCTTTCAACTGCAACATGAAAATGACTAAAATTGGATTCAGAAGGGTTCCACATGCAGCAGTAATAAGCAACTAATCTACATGCAGCTGTCATCAAACCACCTTTATCCCTCAGTGTACCAATTAAACACAACAAGGTGTGAATGTCTGCACGTTCGAGATTCTGCAAGCGATTCACCTGTTTGTATTATCGGCCTCAGCAGACTGTAATTGTAGTTCAGCCGCCAGGAAATGATCGTAGTCTGGAGAGTGTGTGTGTGTCTGTTAACCTGCCAGGGTTCAGACTGGTGCCACTCATACAAACACACACCAGCAAAATAGGAAACAGCTGGGGTCCATCACTTCTAAAGAATTTGCTCAGAAGTGTGGGAGCACTGAAGCACAAAGTTGTCTCAGTACTGAGCTGGTTAAAGATGCTGCAGCCTTCACCCTCAGTACAACCATCCGAAATACAAGGTGGGAGCTCTTACACAGCACCAGGTAAGGGTTAAAAACTCGTCAAGGTATTGGAAAAGGTAAACCCTTTGGACCATTTCTCTTGCTGCTTAGCAACATCTACACAGGCACACAGCGTCTTTCAAACTACTAAATAATGAAATAACTTTGCTTGCTGAAATATTTTGCACATAAATCCTGCATAGATTTGTTCTTTCTTCAACAGCTACAATTAATTTTAATTGTAAGCTGTACACTAATGATGACAGTGTCCAGGTTACATTGAAATATCAAGAATACATCATTTTAATTAGTTTTTTCCAGGAGCCTTAGGGTTAGGGCTTTTAAAGCAAATTGAAAAGCCATTTATAGTATTGATTATATGCCACAGTGTGGCTTAACCTGAACACTCAGATCTCACCAAAGTATTTATTCAGAATCATGATCAAACAGTTGTCACAGCACTCCAGTTAAACCACACTTTAAACAAATTTAATCGACAACACAGAAGCCTCTTAGAATCAAATATTCCCTCAGGCAAAAGTATAAATGAAAAATGCACAAGTCTGCACACACACACACACACACACACACACACACACACACACACACACACACACACACACACACACACACACACACACACACACACACACACACACACACTTTCCACACACACACACACACACTTTCCCCAACCACACACACACAATTTTCCTGTCACAGTCATTGTGAATAAATTCTGTTATCATCTGTCAGCAAGAGGCAAGTTGCCTGTAGCTAAGGTAGACTTAGAGACAAAATAAAATATTATCCTCCCACAAAAAGCCTGGGGCAGGCCAAAAACACAGGACACCTATGGTCACACACAATGTTTAAATCTGTTTTATTAACAGCAGCACATCCACAATCATGTTCATATCTCTACTGTCATTGCATACAGAGCAGAGACTTAAAAGAAGGAGTCTGAAAATGATCGAGAGGTAGGATAACGGAGAAGATTTATGCTATGGCCAATCTCAGTAAAACATGCAGTTTGAAACTGCTTACGTTATTTCTGCTTGGATAGAAACCTGCGTTTTACTGCATCAGGAATCCAATTTGACATGCCGAGGAGGAGGAGTTTTGTAAAGCAACTTATAATTAGCGTAACAACTCGATATGGACGAGAGAAAGATTTAATCTAAATTTAAAGTGTGCTGAAGAAGCAAATGCTTCACAAAAAGCTTTTGCTTCACAAGAGCAAACAGGCCCAACGCAAAACAGAAGAGCGTAGGGTTTTATTGTTTGTTTATACATGAGTGGTAACCTGGAGTGTGTGGGTGTTGACTGACTGAAGAAGGCTTTTCAACCTGTGGCAGAAGATTGGCAGTGATTCTGATTTCTTGATGTAGTGAGGAGTTCAGTCCAAGACTTCAGGGCCAGAACAAATTAGTCTGGACTGACATGAGTGACCGAAAACAAAGGAGGGTAGTGGTTGCATCAGAATGTACCTCAAACCCCACAAAGGAGCAGTGCTCTTCACTGCCCCGTGGGCCAGCACTAGAGACTTTATCTGGATGCAGGATGCAACAGAGAGGACAAGCACAAAGACTGTATTGTGCTTTTTACTGCACTGCTTCAGTTTTGACTATTATTTTTTAATCAGTGTTTGCAGGTTCCCCAGGACGTCTCTTCCTCTTTATGGATAAGCAATATTAAATTTTGCAAATGCTCCTTTAAATCTGTCACATTCAAAACGGTTCTATCTGCTGGTTCTGTCTCATTCACTCATGCAAATGTGCAGAGAAGATGAAATGAGCAGGAGAGCAGTGTTACTGTTCTGCACCTATCTCTGAGTGAACGGTCTCTCCTATCTGCCTTTCATTCTGAATGACAGCTGCACCAAGTAATGTACATTTATCCAGCTATTCATGACTTTGACATTACTGAAAAGTCTTAACAGTGTGTATTTAAAATGATCTAAGACCTCCCTCAACGGGATAATATCCTACTCCAATCATGTTTGTGTCAGTGAATGGATTGCTTGGCACCTTGTCATCAAATGTAGTGTGACAGTTAACGTAATAGGCCCGCAACACTGGACTATATCATCTGCCAATTAATTAATCCAATAGAGCCTGGCTAGGCCTATTAAATCCCATTCTAATTAATCAGATGCCATCAGGATACTCTGTCACTTACCCCAAATTTGAAGGATAATTACCCAAATGGAAGGCAGTAATTTAACTGCAAAGAATTTTTTAAAAATATCTGCTTTTAAATAAGGAAATGAGGCATATTCCTGCATATTTTCAGGATGGAAGTGACAGATTAACTAGAGTCTTAATAAATCTTGGCTGTGAGTAGTAACCAGCTTTGGGGGGCACACTTCTGCATAGGAACTCTGGTAAGTATGAAGATGAGCTTCACAAGTAGAGGAGTAGAGGAAGCATACATTTGGAGCCACTGCAAGGAAATCCAATTTGGTTTCATATCAGTAACGCTTATTGTGTTAGATTTTGTCATTAGGCCCAAGGCTTTAACTTCATACAAGTAGGCTTGGGGCCGAAGGGATGGGAGGAACCCCATAGAGTTAAAAGACAGCCAGGAACTGAGCTGAATACTAAGACTCTTGTCATCTCTACCTCTTACACACAGAATGAGAGTGAGGGAGAGAGAGACCTTTCAAGCACATCTGTGAAGGTGGCGGTGAGGGGACAAGAAAGGGAAAGAGTGAGATTCGGACAGGATGAGAGAGAGTGAAAAGGGAGAGAGGAAAATGGCAGAGAGAGAGAGACAGAGACACCTTGCGAGTTCACTACATGGGCCCAACTTTCTAAAAGTGCCAATACTCAACCTTGACTTTGTTAAGAATAGATTAAAAACTGCGTGCTGGTTGGGAGCTGTGCTGTCTTTCTGGCTTTTCACCCTCCCACTGCACTATAATATCTCGGTTATAATTAATACACAGTAGTAATGACCATAAGAATAGGCTGTCATCTGTGGAGCTTTTCCCTTTATTTTAAAAATATCTTCATTTTAAAAATATCACCACAGTTGATTGCAGTATTGTAAATGGTGGATTTGCATGGAAATATTTTATATATACAGCTGCTAGACCACAGCCCACTGCTGTTAAAACAATTTGTAAGGTGCCTTTAGATTCTTTGGATTTGGAACATCCACAGAAATGAATGACTTTCATAAATGTTTGTCTGCAAACATAGTTTTGAGATACATTTTTTTCTCTGATGTTCAGCTACAAAACGTGGATAATTGGAACACTGGATGTTTGCAAACCAGTGGTAGTTTTTTTTTTTTTTTTCAGACACGTCTTCTCGGTGTCTCGCCTGTTTGTGTGTTCTCCTGTTACATTTTTTAGTAGTTCTCCTTTAATACTGAATGTAATAATGAATCAGATTGACCTGCTCCTGAAAACTAAAATACTCAAAGGATTTAGTTGTTGTGCTCATTTGTAAAAGCGTTCATCTTTGCAGGTAGGTTTCTAAGTGTGTTTCTACTAAGTGGCTCCCCCTTTAAACAACCTCATCCACTAATGACTGTCTTGGAGGCACAGTTGGAGTGAAATGTAGCTGACACAGGCAATGGGTTCAATAGTGTTGCTCAGGGCACCCAAAACAAATGGCGGAACAGTTGCTATTAGGCATATAAATTGTAAACATCTCTGCCGGCAAAATTAGTGCTTTGTGGATTCTGCTAACACCGGATAATAATGAGGCTGTGTTGGCTTAAACAACATTTTATTTTTTTTATTTCATTACGAATTCATGGGCAGATATTCCACATGAATACCATTATTTAAACAAACAAACAAAACGTACTGTCCACTTACTGCATGTCTGCACAGATCAGTGCAAACTGTGTGAACAGCAACAACAGGCAACACTGACGACACCCATGATATGTGCTTTTCTTTTTTGCTGGTAGGAGGAACCACACTCCAGTCCCAATTGGACACCGACATGATGATGAGGCAGGTGGTTAGGATACATGGAAAAAAAAAGGAAAAAGAACAGAACAAGAACTGTTTTTTTTTCCTTTTCACTGACATTTCCAGATAGAACAATCCCCTTTTCTATTTCTCAAGCAACTGATTTTACAACCAGTCAATTCTGTAGACTATTACAGTGCTCGTGGTTTGTTTTCAAGTGTATTCTTGGTTTAAATGGTTTAAAGGATATCCAAATATGATAATTATGTGAGTTATTGAACTCAACTTGAGCTAACAGAAATAATTTATAAAGAAACAAAATAAGTAAGTGCAACCACAAATAGAAGTACTGATTAATGAATTATGATGAGGATAGGGAATCATTTTATACTAGCTGAGGCAGAGAATTGATATTTTTGCAAGATGCACTTGTTTTAACACACAAATTTGCTAAGTGTCTCAGACAGTTAAAAGCACATTGATAGAACCTTTACAGCTGCGAGGTATGAGTGAAATACTGTAAAGAATTTTATGTCATGATGATAGTTAAGGGAGATCCTACAGTAAATTGCCTTTAGAAATCCATAACCTCATCCTAAATATCACAGGAAGAGTAACATTTGTTGGTTAAGACGATGTTCAAAAGTTGGAGGGGAACAGGAAGTGGAGGATTAACAGGCGGGCCTACTCTCAGGTCTTCTCAGCAGCATTACACCCTTGAGCTGATGTGCATCTCACCTGTGGTATGTTAGGGGGCTGTCTTCATCCCACCTGAAGACTCGGCTTCAGTCTCTCAGCGGGTTGCAGGGTGATAAAATCTTCACCCATCCTCACTTGGTTGAGATGAAGGCATGGCAGCACAGTTTTCCCAAGTTCATGACAGCTCTGACTTTTGTCATATCAGAAATATAGACATTGAGTTGTTGGACTGGAGCAGGTTTCTCTCAGGAGACTTCTTTCAAAATCTGCTGGATACTGGCCTTTACCACATCCGGCGCATCTCGGGGATCCAGCCTATGTCTGGGTGAACAGGCCACCTGTCTGGTTGAGTTGTGGGTTGAAGACGGCATCATGCCAGAGAAAGGATACATATCAGCTCAAACCAAGCTGCCACAGGGGACATATCACCTCAGAGGAGACCCCAGCTTCTGTCTACCGCTATATCTCCCCATATAATCCATCATATATTTATTACCTAGTGCATATTTAACTATGGCTCACTAAGATGTAATGCTGAAATATATAATGATGCGGGTAGTCAACAATTCACTCATTGAAATTCAGAGTCTGTGATGGAGGTTGCGCTTATTCTCCCATAACATGATTAATCTATAATGTTACCTCAGGCTGTGTGTTTGGCAGAGAGTCTTGCTTATTCACCTCTTGTGCCGCAGCCACTTATTGCTATTCCCTTTCCCCGCACATGCACATTTGTGCTTGACATGAATGGATTTCCATCTTGTCTGAGATTTAACCCTCCTCCAAATTGGTGCAGGGGCTTCATATAACGACATCCAGTACCACAGTGGGATGGACGGGGCCAGCTGCACGGTGACAGGCTCCTCAGTCAACCCATAATATTAAAATGTCGTCTCTTGCTATTCTCCCATGAATTTAGCAAACCAACTACTTTATAAATATGCTAACTTACTTCTATCACTGTGGAGCCCTGGTCCTGCTCTCAGTGCATTCCTTGTGGATAATACCAAGCGACATTAACATACTGTACGTATGCCAGGCAACTGCTGCAATAACTAGTCTAATTACGTTGACTTACAGTGAATTTGACTGCAAGCTGCTGGCTGTGTCCAGTTCTTTCCACAGCCTGAGTATACGTTAGGCTAAAGGCTAATGAAGTGATTAAACTCAGTTATTCTACAGCACATCACTGGTTATCAAATCATGGCTCCATGTGCACGGATAAGGCTAAACACAATAGACATGGTCAGTAATTACTCATTACTGTGTAAGAATGAATAGACCACTATTAAATACACTCCTCCTCTTGAAAAGCAGTTTCAATGAGTATTCAATAGCACTAATAATACTCCTAATCAGTGAAGACACAGATCAGCTATGCAGGAATGAGGCACGTGTATTACACTGTAAACAGCAATCATTTCACAGGTAGCAGTGTGCGCTGCCCCAAGCTATGCATAAGAAAATAATATAATATTAAACTGAGAGATGGGACTCATCAGAAGGAACTGAGGGTCCAGAACGTGAAGATGCTATTCTATAGAAACAATTAATCATGTGGAGACTTGCGCTATAGGCTTTGGTTAGAAAAGAGTATTGATGAAGAAATAATTATCAAACAAGAGTAAGCCATTAGTAAGAGGTTACTATGTAGTAGTAGTAGTAGTACTTATTCATGACTAACAGCAGGTGTCTTTTTTTTTTTTTTTGGCTTAGATACATCGACATGTGACAGCTCCTTTTCATCTAAATTCACTTTTTGGCCTTGTTCCAAAAAGGAGGAGAAAAGCTCTGTCTTTCCTTTTCACTCCATTGCTCACAGCCATAAACATTAATGACTCAGGTTTGTGTGACAATGAAATTCCACCTTCATCGCCGTGAGCAGGCGTGACCTACCCGCCAATGTCTCGGTGACCGTTTGCAGCACTTTTCAGGCTAACTTGAGTTGACACCCATGGAGATGCATGAGGTGCACTCTACAGCCGAAGGAACAAAACACTGACAGATGCAAAGGTTTTTTTTTTGTTTTTTTTTTAAATAATCATTTGGGGATGTTTTGGGGCCAAAATTTTGAGCAAGTATGAATCAACTGCACAGCTAACCTAAAAATGGCTGATTCTCCACTGGTTGGCCCACTTTCCATGGAAAGGTGTCCCCTGCTGTCCTAACCTATCACATTAAATGTACTTATAATGCATGGAACTCCCCCGCTCAAGTGCTGTTCATTCAGATATCTCAAACACCTTTCTGTATGCAGAGAATAAATATTAGAGGACATACATTACTTTTAATATGTCTGTCTTATATACGGCTAACACAGGATAATACAGCAACACTTACCACTTGCACTTGAACATCCTCACTATATGGAGCCTCTGCTTGCTTGTTCACCTGGAAACCAGTGTCACATTTTTTTTTTCTTTTCTTTTTTCTGTGATCGTTGTGGATTATAATGACTTAGAGCACAAACACAGTATCTCTTTGCATATATTTCTCAGCATAAAACATATAAATTGACAGCTTCATTGGAGCTTATCGGTGGTAGTGAGACGAAACAGCTATTTTAGTTCTTGTTCAGATGCCCCCCCCCCGCAGGCGAGGAGAGGAAGGATGGGGGGCGGAAAGGCAGATTTGCATCACATACAGTCACAATAAACACAAGAAAACTCAAAGAATGAAGCCTTTTTAAGACCCGTGTGAATTGCCAGTTAAAATGAATAATGTATCATTTTCTGATGAAATCTCAGCAACATGTTGCTCCACAGATCAATGAAATTAAGAGATTTATTCGCCTGCCGGGACGTGATGAATTGTTTATGGTATTTTGGATGCCTGTCAGCTTAAAACCCAAATCTCAAGGTTAATCTTTCTGTTTTGATCCCCTTGGAAATAGTCTCCTGTGTTATGGGAACTGTAATTGGGTTCATAGGGCACTAATTCATTCTTACAGTATGTTCCTCCTTTTTTTCCCCCCTCCCCTGTCAAAGCTGTTGCTCCATATAAACTCTGACATGAGGCACTGATAGGCGGATTAGCGTTTCCCAAACATTCAGATAGAAATATCTGCTGTTATGCTTCACTTGTGTGCATTGTGGGCACAGTTTGTTCTCAAAAGCAGCGTGTTGTTAATTGCCTTGTCATCTTTTAGTTTTTTTTTAAGGTAAATGACACATGAATATATAATAACGTTATGAAAACGTTGTTTTTTTTTTGCGCATCCACAGCTGCAGGTTTCACATGTGGCCAGTGGGGGTGGTGTGTGATTTTAACTTTGGAGGCACTGATGTTTTTTTATTCCTCGGATGCAATGAACACCAGATGATCACCAATGATACAAAAGATGTGAGGCATGAGGGTGATGAGGATTTATTTAGTTTTGTCTCTGAAAGAAAGCAAAGAAAACGAAAAAAAAAAGGGGGTGGTGGGGAGGCTCTGTAGTGTGGATGAAACCATATTTTTCCCAGCTATGGTTTCTCTCCAAGATTGAGATCAGTCCCCGGAATGAAATAACCAGGTAAGCAAACATGGGGATATCTGTTGGACTGGAAGGTCTCTGACTCTACAGGTGCCTGTGCCTTTTTTTTGTTGTTGTTTTTTTTGTTTTTTTTTTATCTCGGACTCCAGTTCAGTGGAGGAGCTGTCCGCCATCTGAGGTGCTGAAAGTTTCTGCTCGGCGCCTCTGACAGACTTAACCAAACAATTAAGAGATATTTCCGTTTTCTATTGCAGCCACGAGAAATATCCTTTAATTGTAAGATTATGCCTATCCAGAAACTCCGTCTCTGTATGCGACCTCTTCCTCTTCTCCTTCCTCCTCCTCCTCTTCATCTTCTTCTCCAGCAGATCTGCGCACGCCTGCCATCGCTCAAACATTGTGAGGCGTGTGGAAGTGCTGCCCAGTACGAAAAACAGGCACCCTGGAGTTCTCATTAACAAAAAAAAACAACCCTGTTCCTTTATTGTATTAGCCCCATAATACCATAATCCCGAGATTTAAAAAAAAAAAAAACCCCAAAAATAAAGGGCGTCAGTTTCAACAATCAATGAAACGCACAAAGTCGTGCAGCTGTGACAAAACGTGGAGATGTTTTGTGTTTGTTCCTCTGCACACACACACACACACACACACACAAAAACAAAAAAAAAAAAACGCCCCATCCGTTAACTCCATCCAGCTGTTTCACCGGCAGCTCTGCGCCTCCTGTCACGTCTGTCCCTCTCATCCGTCAGTAAATCCTCCTCTCCTCTCCGCCACATCAGCCGCGTCCGAGCCGCTCCGCCGCCCCACGTCACCTCATCCCCCGGAAAACGCCAACTTCTCCAAAAGTAAACTGTTGTTTTTTTTTATGCGCCGCCACCTACAGCTGCCGTTTGAGGTTTCATTTTTTCTTTGCGCGTAATCTTTGGTCACGCTCTCGTCTGGCTCTTTTTTTTTTGTTTCTTTTGTTTTTTTTTTTGTTGCTTTTGCCCTGTTGTACCCTCCAGTCATGTGCTCACACATCGGCTCTCCGAGCGTCTTTCTCCGACTAGTCCAAATCATTTCTACCCGGCTTGTCGGGACAGCAGCCGAGTCGTGAAGTCTCTGCAGTCACGTGATCGAGACAGGACTGAAGAGAGGAGTGTGTGTGTGTGTGTGTGTGTGAGCGTCTCTCCGTGTGTAGTTAGAGGGGTGTCCCTCCTCCGCATTTTTTTGCTGCCTTGCCATGCTTCAGACGCCGGAGCGCAGGGAGAGGAGGCGAGAGTGAGAGAGGTACCGCCGGTCTCTCTCTCTCCCCGGGCTACCTGTCTTTTTTTTGTCTTACCTCGGGTCCCCGTCGGTTCATCTTCCTCTTTCTTTCTTTTTTTTTCTTCTTCTCCATTCGAGCCCACCTTCCTGCGGTCGGCTTGTTTTTCTTGGTTTAAAAAAAAAAAAAAAAAAGAAACAAAAAGAAGAGTGAATTTGTGCGGGGTTTCATGCGCAGGTCTGATCTCGCCGGGAGGAAGGAAGAAGGACCGCTGTTCTGTTTTGCACTGGGTTTTCATTTTTTTTTTTTTTGTCCTCCCCTTTTTTTTGGGTGCTCCATTTGGACTGCATAGGACAGCCGAGCAGAGCTTGGATGAGCCGCCGCGCCGTGAGCCCGAGATGGAGTTGCTGCTGATCTGCCTTTCCCTGTGGATACTGCAATGCAATTCGGCCAAAGCGGACTCCATCATACACATCGGTAAGCGTCCGATGAAACGGCATGCCTTTTGGGTTTGACAGGTGCAGAGGCAGGAGCGTGCAGAGGGGGGGTGAGGGGGGTGGTGTTGGTGGTAAGTGGTGTGTGTGTGTGTGTGTGTGTGTGTGTGTTGGGGGGGTGATCGAGCTCCGCCGGCGCATACTGCGTTGATCACAGGCTTTTTTTTTTTTGGCGAGAGGGCGGGATAAATAGTCTATTTAGCTCCCGCATCCCGTGCTTCAGCAGCAACACTGACTCTTGGGGCGAGTTGAAAAGTTGAAGGGGGCCAGAGCCGCGTTGGTGATATTTAGCGCCGGTGCGTAATCGTCTGCCCGTTTTACGCGGACGTTTTCTTGCACTTTTCGACGGCGCCTCCACGCATCCGTGTCCAGATGTTAAAAAAAAAAAAAAAAAAAACCTGTCGGCCTCCAAACTCCGATTCTGTATTCAAAACACGGTTACAGTGAGCAGAAAGGCCCGTGTTGCTGCTGAAGCTTTGACGAAATTAACGTCCAGGCGCCAAATGGCTGAGCTCTTCTTCCCTTTTTTTTTTTTTTTTTTTAAGACCAAGCTCCCTCCTGTCTGTACCCGACGAGCCTCAACTTTCACCGGGACGTGACTGCAATGTCAATGGGAAAAGGCAGAGGGAATGTCAGTGGAGTTTGGTTTTAGAGATGCAAAACGCATAGAGCCTCTTTGTTCTCAAACTTCAAACCAGAGAAAACCCCCCCTCCACCTCCTCCACCAACTCCCCTTTGGAGCTTTAAACTCACCACGGCGTCCGAATGAGTCTGATCTGGCGTTTGCTCTTAGTCATCACGTCACATTTTACAGTTTTAAAATGCATACACATGATCCCCCCACCCCCCCTCTCTCTCTCTCTCTCTCTCTCTCCACACACACACACAGATACACTGATTAATTGCTGTGCCCCCATCTCTTCTCCCGATGCACGGAGTCACGTAGCCACTTCTACTGACTGGCGTTGTAATCTCAGATAAAAATGTCAATGTCACAGAGAGCAAATTTCATCTCGGCTGCACCTCCGCCGCCGCTGCTGCCGCTGCTGCTCACAGTTTACTGCAACAGTCTGGCAAGCAGCAGGTGCTCAGTCACTGGCTTAATATAGAGGTGGGACTCCATCCAGACAATATTGGCTGATGCGCTGCTTAACGTAAGGGGACCCCAATTATAGCTACTTCTCATTTCCTGAAACCTTTTTTCCCCGTGATGTGTGTGCGTCTGCCTGCAGCGGCTGATGGCATTTTGATAAACAGAAGAGGAAAGAGGTTGGGGGGGGGGGTTTAGGGGGTGGCAGGGAGACAGTTAAGCTTCAGTACGCCTCCCACACCAGGCCCTATAACGCTTATTGGGTACGGTGCCATCGATCTTTGCAGACGCTCGTTTTTTCCAAGTTTGGTGACTTTCTGCGTCAAATAAGTAGCTGCTGTGCGACGTCGCTCTCCGTGGTGCTGAAATCTCCGCTGTCAGAGAGACACACCGCTTTAACACACTTTAAATGACATAAAAGGGAAAAAAAAAGCTTTGGTTTGTTACCCATAATGGTGCAACAATGAAAGCTCAACTCATTCACCACTTTCTTTAGCTCCATCACATCTCTCCTTTTTTTTTTTTTTGTCTTTTTTTTTTTTTTTTTGTCCCCCCCACCTTACTCTCTGAATAACTTCACGCTTTGGATTCCACAGGTGCCATATTCGAGGAAAACGCCGTGAGAGATGACGAGATTTTCCAACTTGCCATCTCAGACCTGAGTCTGAACGACGACATTCTGCAGAGCGAGAAAATCACCCACTCTGTGAAACTAATCGAGCCTAACAACCCCTTCCAGGCGGTGCAGGAAGGTAAGCAGTGACCCCCCCCCTCCCCCGGACTATTTTTTGTTGTTGCAGCAGACCCTCCCCCTGCTATTTTATCTGATGACTTGGGCTCCTGAGAAGTCAGAACGGTGGTCTCCTTTACTTTATCTTTAAAAATTATTTTATTCTGGGCTGTGAGCTGCTGCTGTTCATTCCACATGTTGATCAGTCAGTGTGGTCACCAGGGAGGCAGTCACTGATAATGATCCATGTGTCTCTGTGAGTGAAATGGCTTCGTGTGTGTGTGTGTGTGTGTGTGTGTGTCACCATCTGCAAAGTGCTGTGCCACTGTACCAAGCAAGGTGTCTTCTGTGGTTGAAAAGCTAGGTGGAAGCATTGAGTTAGTGCACAGACTCTAAGGATAATATGTTGTGTGAAATAAGGTAGGAAAAAGAAAAAAAAAACACATCATTTGAAGGCGATCAAATGTAATTTCGGCACCAATACTCCACTTATGTAATCACAGGGGAGAGAAAAAGAATATTTCAGCCTTTTATGTGGCTTTGAAGGATGAGCACTGCAGTCTTGCTCGTGCACGTTTATCAGCTTTTTCCTTGAAATGGTCTGTCTCCCTTCATTTGGATTTCTCATAAGTGCCCAGAACGTACACACACCTCCGCCGAATCAGACGGGAAATTAGCAATGAAATTATTTTTGTCAAGGTTATCTCTTTCAGTCGCTGAGAAGGGGTCCCATACACTGTTGACGGCAAAAGTGATTAAAAATTCTTCCTCCAAAGTGAATCATTAAGACTTTAATAGGTTCCTGGGGACCTTCAAAAGGCTGTTTATGTCCCGGCACTTAGTTACCAGCCTGTACTTTTGTTCCCAGTTGCACAAAGGCCTTGATGACTCATTGCTATTCATAGTGCCCCTGACAGGCACAGAAAGATGATAATATGTCCTGCCTTTTGCTATAATTATCCCATGTCATTTAGCTGTGGTCCTTAACAATGTCACAGATATCTAGTATTCAAATTCACATTGCCTTTGTAAACCTAAATCCTGATGAGCCTCACACAAAGCAGATTTCGGGGGTTGGTCTTTTAAAGAAACCTGAAGCATACGGAGGAGATCGTCCGGTTTGCTGCTGCAGAGATGAGATTTAAAAAAAAAAAATTGCATTGGACACATGTAAGTTGCCCAAATTTCATCAGTCGCTGTTGCTTGAGATGCAAAAGTGAGGTAATTAAAAAGTCTTGCCAGCAAATCATTTGTCATTTTTGCAGCGGTTCAATAGCATAACAACGGATGTGAGTGTTAAAAAATGCACCCACTTTAAGCTCTTACTTCCTCTTACTAACCATCTTAAAGTTGTTTTTCTTTTCACAGTATCTCACATAATGTCATAACCCAATGTCATTCCCGTACAAAATCTTAATGACATACAGAAGTTGCCAAAAAAAAAAAAAAAGGAAAAAGATGTGAAGAGGATTTGTGGATGTGGAGCTCATTATTGCTTACTTGAAATTATTCAGAGCCTATTTCCTCTGATTGAACTGCCTTTCGTTAGCCTTGATTGGGTATCATTTAACATGCTTAATTACTGTTTACGGTTAGGCTCCTGATAATCAAATATTTGCATAAGTCGATGATTTGGGGGGGCATTCAGAATCTGCAAGGAGTGGGCGATAATGTGCAGTCGATGACGCGAGGATCGATGGGTTTCCCTGGATTCTTGTGCCAGACAGAAGACAGGACGGTGAGTGTTGAGTGACGTCCGGGTTAAGTTGACCTTTTGCTTTGCTCTTTTGTTTGCTGCCATCCCTACTGAGTGGCAGTGAAGGCCTTGCCATGGCTCGGTAGAGAGGGGAGGGTGGGCATAAACAGGGTGGGAAGGGGGTGAGTAATGAGGGTGAGATGATAGAGGTGGAGAGTACTGTACAGCAGCTGCAGAAAAGAGGAAGGGAGCGAGACAAAGGGTGAGAAGAGCAATGAGTATAATAATAACCATGAGTACCAACAACGGTGGGAGCAAAAAAAATGGAGAAAAGAGAGAGAGAATTATGAGCAAGACCTGAATAAACATGAGTGGACAAAAGGAGAGCAGGGGGGAGAGTTTAAGATAGGAGCGAGGTGATGAGGACAATTTGCCAACCCAGTGAGAAGAGTTGCAGTGTCATGTTTGTCCTTATTTGGCTCCCTTTGTCCTTGCACTGGTGGAACACATATTAACGAGGATATCACACAGACACCATGCACACAGAAACGCTCGCATATTCAGTACTCCCATGCTCTTATCACTTAAAGATGACAGCTCAAGGCAGGCTGGATATATCGCTTGACCACACAACTGGCAGATGCCGTACTATTTATAGGCTGGAGCAACCGGAGAGAATGAATAGGGCGATTTCAACAGTGGGAGCGAATACGCAGAAGAGCGTCTGTCTTTCTCTTACAGATGACTGTCATGAGGTTTTTAGATGCCCCCACCTCGCAATACAAACGAACATGTGGCCAGTACAGCCCCACATCCTTCCCCTTATCTACAGACCGAGATAACGTAATGGCAAGAGCGATAGAAATGGGCAAAGTCATATTTTCCTAAATTATACACAGTTCTCTGGGAGGGAAGGTTGCGATGACTCCCATAATGTCACTATGGACAATTTCATTGCCATTCTGATCCATTTTAACATGATTGCCCGGCTTATTGAGTATCACTCAAGAGAACCTGTCTGGGTCCAACAAGGACATGAATATTAGCAAAGTCAGTAAAAAACTTTCAGAGTGTGTCCATATGGTAATGTACTACTGTCACACTTTATATCTTGGACAATACAAAGCTGAACGCCTCAAGTGTGCAATATGTCTGAACGACATCGGACTGTAACTGGTCCCTCACACATTGTGAGATTTGCATCCCAGATTTTCTCCCCACCTTGAGTTAAATGTAAGAGTTTGTCCTCTAAGCCAGCTAAGTGGGCTTTACGTGAGAAACAAAGCTTTTATGACCTTTTTCGGTTCTTGCGTTTTAGTCGGAGGAAGTGGCAGAGAGGGGACGGCAAAGCTGCCACCTTGTTGTGTGTGTGATCATGTAAATCCAATCCTATGCATATTTCAAGAGGGTTTTAGCCCGTGAGGTGTATTTTTTTTTTTTTTGCTGTAGTAGAGGATGTAGAGCGCTCCATTTTAAAGGACTGTAATGGCATGGGGTCAAACCATACAGTGTTTGTGCAATATGTGGAATTCTTTTGGGAATGCATAAAATAATGTCAGCACCTTGCAACAATACTCTAATGCACCAACAGACGACTAAAGGGGAGCCACAAAGTCAAATTGCCGTCCCTGTTACAGGTGCGCAAAGGCAAAGTGCAGCACGTTTTAACAAATGTCTGCACAAAGCCAGTGGAGCCTGTGAGGCTGCACGATGCTAACATGCTGATGTTTAGCAAGTATAATGTTTACCATAGTTACCATCCTGACACATAATAAATAGATGACACTGACTTGGACACATATTATAAAGGGGGTTTACAGTTTCTGCTAACTGGCATTAATCTACTGGCGCTCACATTTGTACCAGTGACCTTTTTTTACGAGGTGTGTAGTTTTGTCAAACCCCTGCAGGTTCCCATTTGATTTTAAAACGCACTCTTAGAACAAAGCAGGTAGAAAACACAGCCATCTGGCCACAGTTAGAGGAGGTAGTTCCCTGCTCCTTTAATGTGCAGTAATTTGTTGAGTGTCCTGTCCCACTGAGTCCTCTTCACACACCACCCCACTAGTGATCCTCCATTTTCATCTAACCCCTGCCAAGGTAGTGTCAAGGAGGATTTAATTCTCTGCTCTTTCCGTCCCTGCAAGCCAATAGACTTTGAAGAACTTGCAGTGCAATTCTTCTTCCTTTTTTCCTATTTTTCTTTCGCTCAAACTGTAATGACAAAAGTTGAAATAATGGTTCCTTTGAAAGTGTTGGCATGGGTAATGTAATATCCTCCATCTGATTCTCTGCTTATGACAACTCATTACTCGCCGTGCTCTAAACGTGATGGAATGCTGCCCTTTCACTATTATTGCCCTGGTGAATTTAATAATGCTGCATAAATCTTGGTAATGGATTTGTTTGTTTTTTTATGTCTTTTTACCAGCTCTACACAGGGGGGATGATCAGGCCATTTTACCGGCCCCTGTTAATTACCAAGCGGTTATTTTAATCCGTCATAAGCTCCTCAATGGGCTGTATAAGGGCTTGCCGGTACCTTAATCAGCTAAGTGATGTTGCGGCAGAGGTCTACCTTTCCCTTAATCCCTTCACAATGTGAGACCCACTACTCAGCATCCTGGAGAGTTAACCTTTAGCTGGCGGCTTGAGTTTCCACTCTGGTGGTCCGGTACATGATAAAGACATGTTGAATTCCTTTTTAGAAGTTAATAATAGGAAAGGCAGTGGTACTACTTCAGCCATTGCAAAAAAAAAAAAAAAAAAAGATAATAAAACAATGGCTAGAGTGGCTGCAGCAGCTAAAAAAATTGATCTGGTTAAAAAA
This sequence comes from Scortum barcoo, assembly GCA_023238725.1. Lineage (NCBI taxonomy): Eukaryota > Metazoa > Chordata > Actinopteri > Centrarchiformes > Terapontidae > Scortum > Scortum barcoo. The sequence goes on along the minus strand of CM041544.1, from coordinate 17,502,912 downwards.
GATATATGCATATATCCTCATTTTTGTGTTTAAGCTGAAAAGAAACACACAAATAGAATCACAAACTGGCACTAAGCTGATCTTCATTGTGCGTATTATCACATTAACCGAAAACACTACCAGCTATGATCAGCTGACTCCACAGGACATGCCTTCTGCTAACCCGAGCGGTACCTGGCAAAGGCCTGTGGATATCCCGCCTCTTGATGACCAGACATATTGTGTCTTGAATCCGAGCCATCCTGTTTGGTTTGAGCTTCTGATAAAACAGCGAGAGATGCGCAGGTCCGTGCAGATTGTTTATGCGTTTGTAGTGCGACGCTGAAATGAGGACTCTGTGATTAACAGTATATCAGAGGGCTCGGATGTGTGATACTGTATTTGTGCAAAGTGCTATGTCTTTGTGTGTTGTGGATGTTATTGCAGTACTGTATATTAAACACTGCAACAGTCTGGTCCCCTGCTGACAGCTTGCTTCACTGTTACGCTCATTTTTTTGTCAGTCTGTGTCCTTGCAGCTCATTGAAAAGATCCAATATTCCACCACAAAATCAGACTTCTTTTGTTCTATGGGTCATTTTTTTTGCCAGGCTACAGCTGTTATGTAACTTATTGTGAGGTCCGGGGATTATACACACCTTCACTTGTCCCATTCACACCACAGAGAGAGGATGACAATGGGGAGGCCCTATGGGAACTGCATCCACTATGGGCTGACAGACTCACTGAAGAATATGAATTCCTCCAGCTTTTCTTTAGAACAGGCAGAGTCAGCAACGTCTGGCAACTGCTGAGCAGCACCTGCCATGGAGGGAGCCGAGAAAGAGAGAGGGAGAGGGAGTGCAGAATACAGAAAGGGAGAGGCAGAGAGAGGTCAAGGCTGTTAAATGCTGGATCTGCTTAGTAGGCCTACAGGTTTTGTCCTCTGTGCTGAACGGGAACAGACGGTTGGTATCCCTCTCCTACAGTGGGATACCTCTGTAGGATAGTCCCGACATCTGTAGCAGATGTCTCATTTGGCAGCTCTCAGACTACCCTTGAAAAGAAGCACAGAGACATTTCTAAGTATCCAGTTATTTAAAAAAAAAAAAAAAAAGAAAATGTGAAGACTCCAAAAGTGATTTTGGCTTTTGAGTCAGAAGGCCCGGTCCGCCGATTAACTTCAAGAAAAACGTCAATTCGCTTAAATGCCACGTCTGATCTGTATTCAAAAGAGTCATCAGCAGCGTGCTAAATGTCACCATGAGCCAATGAGCCAGGATTTTAGTAATCTTTTAATTTGAGTAAGGGCCAGTCTCGTTGTGTAGCACCAAAACAAGGTTTGAGTCCCATAAATAAATAGAGGGAGGTTGAAATGCACTGCTTTGCTCGCTGATATCTTTTAACTGCTTTTTTTTTTGGGGGGGGGGTTCAGGAAATTGGTGAGTTATGTTTGGTCTGTGATGTAAACAGAATTACTGTATTGCGCTAATTAGAGAGAGCGGCGGGAACATCGGGTCTTTGTGGGTTTATGTATTCATCGCACTCCCCGTGCTGCCTCACTGGCAGACAGCTGAGGGCTGATTTCAAAGTATTCTCGTCTTTTCACACTGCCGCGTTTGATTGAGGATGTTCTTTGGGGTCATTGTGTATAAGGCTGACTAATGGCTTCTGGGTGGTATGACGGCTGTCTGTCTCTGAAGGACAAATGCAGGAAAAACACATTTGAAAGGCGGATACATTTACACTTGGATAAAAAAAAAAAAGTACAGAAAAAATCTTGATTGATGTTTGACTGTTTGCTCCTCCCGTGATGTGCACAGGATTCCTAAATTTGGCAACGGTGAATAATATGTGGGTCATTTAGCACTGTCAGACAATGACATCAAACTAGTAGTCGACCCAGATTTATCCCAGCCTGTTTGTGTAATTGCTGTTTGAAAGACATTTGGCACCTGCATTGATTTTCTAATATGACAGCAGCGTCTGATGTATGACGAACAGCCAAAAGAGACACAATTTATGCCTTTCAGACTACCTGCACGCATTCCACGCATAATTCAACGAGGAGCGTGTTATACATACACGCGAACACACAACATATGTTTCTCGTATCACGGGCCTCTCAGCCCCATGTCTTATTCATGTTCCTGTCTTCTCTGGTGTGACAGATTTATAATGAGCTGTGGAGAACACTGTGACAGATGTTAGTGCTTTGCCACGACCCCAAACAGCCCCCAACCACCGCTGGGGATTGGCCATCAATACTACTCTACCTGTTAGAGCGAGAGAGACTGAGTGATACTGAGACAGGGAGGGAGTGAGACAGAAAGAGAGGTGGCCCAGAGGAGGTGTTCTGTCCAATCAGATGGATGCTGATGAGGCCCTCGGCCTCCGTCCGTTGTAATACATCGCAGTCCCACATGTTACTTGGCTCATTTCTCTTTGCACACACTGTTATGCTTTGACTTTATTGAGCTGCTGAGATGACACAGATGGGGAGGGCAGCGGAGGTAGAGTGGGTGTATGAATGGTAGGGGAGGATTTGTTTGTTTGTGCGGCGTGGTGTGAATATGTGCCTTTATGTGTGCAGTTGTATGCTGTGATGTGTGTGAATGTTTGTGGTGGTTTTATGGACGCAGGCGCGGCTGTTTTGAAAAATGGCGCTGTGGTTTGGTAAGAGGTAGGGCGATAACAGTTTGTGGAAGGGAGATTCTGATGCTGACTAGGTCAAAGGGAAGTGTGTATAATTTACTGCCCACCACCTGCACCATTGGCAGCAAGAAGACTTTCATTCCAGGATGGGAGACAAGGAGTAGAAAATCAGCCCACAAGCAAATCTCATTAGAGGCTAAACAGGAGTCAGCCAAAAGAGTGCTGCGCGGCTATCTCCGACTTCACACTCTTCTCAGAAAGAGGGAAGAGAAAGATTCAGGGGGCGAGGAGTGGGAGTGGAGCAGTCTTAGTGAGTGTAAAGGGGTGAAGCAGAGTAAACTGGTGAGCAAGCGTGACGACGAGGGAGAAAGCGGGGCGGTGGAGATGGCGGAAAGATAATGCAGGGGAGAAAAAGGAGCAGAGGCTGTGAAATTTCAGGCCGTATGGAAGACGAGAGGGGCAAAGTCATTTGAAACTGTGGACTCGGCTCACTACCCTCATTCATGAAGAGATGCCAAAATGTATTTGGGAGCCATTGTTTGCATTACTGCCCACAGACTCGGATACTGAGTGGGACCATCTGTCACAAGAATCCCTCCTCAGTCATCCTTGCTGGGCCTCTGACTCTCTGTCTCTCTCTAACTGCCATGAGGTCCTCTACCATGCCCAGGCAACATGGATTTTATCCAAAGATGAGGCTAAGCTAGTGTGTAAGCTCTCTATGAGTGAAATCAAAACCCAGCTTAAACCTCATGAGTGAAAGCCCAAAAGAGTGTAGAGGGTGAAACATGCAGGCATCACTGAAAACTGGGTCAAATATGCTTCCTAATATAAATATACTTCAAACAGTCTCGCTGATGAGGGAGTCTTTATTCAGCAGTGGAATTCATCACATGACATTACATGATTACTTTGCCTTTTTTTTTGAGCTCGTAATCACAACACCAATTTATTCTTTCACTCCCTCGTTTCTGTGCTGATTCATCGACTGTTTTGCCTTTCGCTATAGAGGCACTCGATCCAACACATCACAGCTGTGAGCAAGCTGTTGCTCTCCTTTTTTTGGGATTGTTTAACATGTTATTGCCTGTGAATGGAGAAATGCACCTCTGCAGCTAATTGCAATGGCGAGAAGAAAAAAGAAAAAAAAACATTGAGAGCACTGAAGTCTCTTACTCAGACTATCTCAGCTGAAGATAAAGAGAAGTCTCAGATAAATAATTGATTTGTTATTGTTTCTATGATTAAATGAGCCGAGTACGTATTTCAGTATTAAGTAGGCCGCCATTTGTCATGTTATCTAATCCGTCACATTACCACATCAAATCAAGTCATCCTGGAGGCACTCGTGGGATGTGTAGGTCTTATTTCTGTTGTACCAACGTATTATGAGTACATGACTTCTCTGTAATTGGCACCAGATTAAGTTGTCATTGTTGGGTTTTAAATCATTATGAGAACAAGCTTTTGAAATCACATGCCACAAAATTATTAATTAGTAATTAAAGCAATATAAAGAGCATCTAATTAGATGGCCTTATTTCTCTACGGAAGTGTTTCCTAAATTATAAAAAAAACCCACACATATACTTAACTTCAAGTTAAGAAATACACCATGAATGTGTGAATACTGCAAACTGGTTGTCTCTGGCCCGATGTGATGACGATCCCTGCTTTCAATTGTTATTTCATGGCAATCCATTCCTTATTTGTTCAGAAATATTTACTAAAAATGATAAATATGGATCTTAATGTCGTTAACTAGAGGAAAAGCCTGGGGAGCACCAGTAGGATATATTGTCTAGGGAACAATGAATGTCTGTACCTGATTTTATCAAGAGGTCAAGAGGATGTAGATATTTGACTGGATAAGTGAAATGTTTGATTTGGAGGCAGAGGGATGACCAAAGTAATTAGGATTCATCCTTTGAGCACTATGGGCATCCGTTCGAGATTTCAGTCTGGATCAAAGGCATGGAATGACTGACCAACTAACTATCTTGCTATCCTGGGTAATAAAGATAGTTAATAATTATCTATATCTATCTATATAAGATAATTTAGAAGGCTATATGCAGTATGTTAGTCCTAATCAGCGTGCATGTAAATCCAAATGTTTAATCTCTCAAACTAGTATCAAGTATCAGTCTACTTTAAAATACGTAAAACCATACATCTTTCTTTGCAAAAATGAATGTTGTGATCCACAGTTGTCAGATATTTATATCTATAATTTACAGAAAAAGAAACCACACAGCGAAATATAAGCCATGCTCATGCGGAGCCATTATCTTACTTCACCTGCATGACAGTTTATGTATCAAGAATGATATCACTTTACTCAGAGAAAAAGGTGATGAAGAGAGCAGCTTTTATGTACCATTTGCTCTGTTTAAGCCTTTTCAAACCTAAGGCAATGTGAATGATTCATTATCTCACTTGAACAAGACAGAGCAGGTTCATCATCTCGCATTATCATGTCACCCTGAGACACAGTCATTTTGTTTGCCTCAGACACAACATGTTTCCAAAGCATTTCAGCTTTTTCCGCTGTCACTTCAATCAACTGCACTTTACTTCTCTCGCGGAGGAATGAAAAGCACATTAGCACTGTCAATAATAATAGTATACATGTCAACACATTTACTGTGTGTGGAAATGATTGAGTGCTTGAGCGGGTTTGGTGCATCTTTGCGTGCCTTGCCTTGAACGTTGGACATATTTGAGCGTGTTTGTGTGTTATTATGTGGTCTAAAACACAAAAAGTGGGTGAAAGTAACAATTTAGATTTACTCTTGTTCTTGTTATGGTTACAGGCCTTAAATCAGCAGCTGCAGCAGAGAAGAAGCTATGTGTGTGTCTGCAGGATTAGGAGGGCAAAGCAAAAAAAAAAGGCAATATAATAAAGAACTACATTGATATGGGTTATTATTAGCATTATTTTACCTAGGCATGGATAATTGATCCTTAATTGATCACTGGTTTAATGCACCACCCAGCCAGCATGCTAAGTGACCCAAATCAAACACACCCATGATGTGACCGACAGGTGCATACTGGACACACACAAGACGAGTACAATAACACGCACACTATGATGATTGTAACTGAGGAGGAGGGCGTCAGTGTGGCGTTGCACGTGCAGTAGGCATGGTGCAAAACATGTGCTTCTCTCCTGTTGCTCCAACAGGTGTTTGTGGTTGTGGGAGTTCATAGTTTTTTTGTTTTTTTTTTAATATGTACTCGTCTGCTTCAGTGATGCTTACTCTGCTGTGAAAGTGTTGTTTCATTTCTTTTGCCCGATGATGCGTTTTGCGCCCTCCGCGGTCGTCGTAGGAGTCTTGTGTACTTTTCCGGTTAATTCTGGTAAGGCTACATTGAGGAAGGTGGAGGTATATTTGATTTTTCCTTTCGCTTTGAAAGTCTGTGTGGTATTTCGGTAACCAGTATAGAGGCACATTGGAAGGAAGGAGACCAAAGCGAATTGCTGGCGGCAAATGGCTCTTGAGTCAGAATCATGCAACGTCAATCTGCTGTCACTTCTGGCAGCTTTATCAACATGAGCCAACCAAATAATTTGAGCAAATGCGCAGAAATAACTCATTTTATTGACACCATTGCACACGACCACCCACCTTGTTTACCTTCATCAAATCACGTGCAGATGACGCGTCACCACTCTTGCCTTTCCACACATCACATGGGTCTTTCATGAATATATATTCCGCCTGTTATGGATTACTTCAGCTCATGAAGGTATAGCCTCTTTTATAATCCACAAAAAAAGCTTAATGTTTTACTCTGGCGGTGCATTATGTTGCAACTGCTGCTCTTTTTCCTGCTGCACATACATGAAATTCCCACACAGTTTGTGCACCAAGGTCCTGCTGTTTTGCCCTTGTGTATGTGCCCATTAGGATCCACTGTCTTGTTTGGAACCAGGTCACTGGTTTAATTTATGTGTGGTGACAGAGCTCATTGTTGTCCCTCTTATGACGCTTAGTTCAAAGCTTTACCAGCAGATTATCACACCAGTTCAATTAAAATGTCTTGTTTTAACCACCACAACTGCTTTGGGTTTGTGCAGAATTGTCTAACTCTGTCAACCATTTCATCATCCCCACCCATACTGCAGTCAAGCTGAAACCCATGTCAGAGGGCCATTCCCCCTAGACTTGAAAACAACTGACCCCACGCTGGCCTAAAATAACTCTGATAGGTATCGTACAGAGCGGAGAGTCTCAAGTGTGTCCACAGAAGGAGGTCAAATATCCGGTCTCACTTACTGTGATCGGCTGGTCGGGGTCAGCCATGTCCTCCAGATAACTGTATTCATTTGATACATGTGCTCAGGATGTAAAGGCGCATCACAAGTGGCTTTAAATATTATTTGTTTTGTCTCTGACATAAGGGAATTAGATAATGTGTTTTTCTCTTCCATGATATCAATTCCATGTATGTATCAGAGCATCCCAACATCCCGATTCTCTGTATGGTTCTTTGAAAAACACTAATATACCAAGAATTATACCTCAGGGTCATCCTGTGATTTTCAGCAAGAGGAAGAAGAAAATAAACCTCCAGGTTTATTCTCTAATTCTATAAGAAAGAAGATTTAGCCTCATTTTAATTATAAAACTTAAAAATCAATGAGAAAGGATCAAGTCTTTGGGTCACACAGCAGCGGATTTTTAAATTGCAGATATTTGAATACAGTTGGATAAACAAGGAAAAGGAGCACAGTTTTTCACCCTAGAAAAAGCAACGCCTACCCACTAACTTTTAAATCATGATGTGATATGGTGCACTTAGTAGCAGGGTGTCTAAGACTCCATCCAGGTAGAAATTGGACAAAGGCGCAAACACACACACACTCCAACACATGGCAAAACAAACAAGCAACCCACCCTCTGGCAAAATAAGATTGGCTCTAGTGATTTTCAGCCACTTAGAGCCTTAGATTTCAGTTCTTCCACCACTGGCACAGCTGCAAACTCTGTGTCCTGGGCAACAGCTGAAAAAAAAATGTAATGAAATGCTTAGAAGAGCTACATTTTCATGAGGTCAAACACGGGGAACATGACAAAAACTTTCAGTATGTAGAGGCTTATCTCTCCCATACAAGAACAGTATCACAATCAGAAGAAGATGCCTTAAAGGCGCCGTGAAAATATATAAAAGAGATGAGTAGGAAGAGAAGAGAAGCAGATCGCCTCAAGGGGAGAGGGAGAGGAACAGTGGGGGAGGAGGAGGTGGCAGCGTTTCAGATCATCTCTCTATCTCTCCCTTCTCTCTTGGAGAGCAGGAGGATGTCTATCAAAACGATGTCATCATTTCTGGCGGCGCCAGCTTCCTCCTAGCAACGCCCTGGCAGGCCGCGCAACCAGGAAGAGGGGTTAGGAAAATGAGACATCTCCCGATTGAATAGTTGTCCCTCGCTGACTCACTGCATGCCCACTCATTGCCATTACAAAGCTTCCTTTTAACGGCACAAAAATGGAAACTCTTGGACACAGCTGCATTCATTCCGGCACAAACAGCATGTGTGCTTTTGTCACAGGTCTGTATGTGGTTGGTTAGAGAGTGTGTGTGTGTGTGTGTGTGTGTGTGTGTGTGTGTGTGTGTGTGTGTGTGTGCAAGCACGCATGTGGATGTGAATGCACAACAAACTAGCTTGTTTGTTATTCCTGCGTCCTCACACTACCACACTGCACTTCCTCTAAAACCCTGACAACAAGATGTCAAGACGCCACTTTGCTGCCCGGCCATGATGCACTGAGTGTCATCTTGTCATCTTATTATCTTACCATGTATCTTATTTCAGATTGCACTTGGGCTGAGTAATCTAATGCCTTGATCCAGTGCATTGGTTGATATGGCAACTGCTCCCCACTCGAGAGAACAAATTTTCCCTGTCCACTTGTTGACGAGGGAGAAACAGACCGAGAGACAGAGGAGTGGAAATGCGTCGCGTTTGCTGGCGGGATAAAAATCAAGGCACATGCAGGAGCACCAAGGACACATTATCATTTAAAACACCTGTCAGGGAAGCAATGATTTTCTCTCTCGATAACTGAATAGCCGTGTGATAAAATCAGTCTCTTGAGGGAGATGTTTGTAGCAATTTCTATTTAAAAAAAAACAAAAAAAAAAAACACGCAGAAGCACGAGGGAATTCATGTTCTGTTGTGTTATAATGACTGTGTGCTGAGCGGAGCCCTCGCCTCCTTTTAAATTAGCCAGTCTCATGCCTGATATAATGTGGTTCTATGTAGTGTATAAAGCAGATGGTATCGGGATTAGTGACAGAAACCCTTAGCTTCGTTCTGTGTCACAAAAAAAGAAAAACAGCAAGCAGTAATGACCATGCTCAGTTCTTCCCCGGTCTGATCCCAGCAGAGGCAAAATACATCAGCCTGGAAGTCAAAGTCGTGGCGTTGCTGCAGCTGCCAGGATTTCCTTCGCTTTTGCAGGTTCTCCAACAATGAACGGTGACGGAATTGTTGTTGTGTGCGTTCCTGTGCTGTCTCCGTATGTCGGTACTTCAAGGGGTGGCTGCTCATTGGTTTTGTAGAGCGTCCGTGAAATATCTCTTGAGACCACACATCTGTTTTAGTTTTCTGGTTAGTTAAGTGGAATTAAGTACTTAAGCCAGATTTTTGTTTTTGTTGTCTGGTAGGCTGTTCTGAATTTGATATAAACAATATTAATGTGATTTAACCAGGATCAGAGTCGACCTCAGCCTTGGCAGCCGATAGTCTCTTCCCCTCTGATCCCGCTTTACAGAATCAACACATTATCCATGTTTATTAGACCTCAGGGCAGATTTTGAGTTTATTGTTTGGTTCTGTTTGCTTTACCTTCAGAGAACATTGAGACAAGCAGATCTCACTGATTTAAGAACATCTGGAGGGGATTTGGGCTTTTTTTTTTTTGTTCAGTTTGAAATTTCCTGCAAGGCATCAAGTCCAATTATTAATGGGCTAATAGCAGCTTTCATTATCTGCCCGAGCAAGAATGTGCTGCTGTTTGTGTTCATTAATGTTGTTTGCAAATATTAATGCATGTGCCTGGCCTTGTGTGTTTGTGTGTGTGCATTTATGCTTTTGCAGAGGCTCAGTGTCACCCCTCCAGTGAGGACGAGGCACACAGCTTTTAGGGATTTTTGCCTTAAATGGTATAAATCTCTGATTACGCGTGCCTCTATTGGAGTGCGAGGTCTCAATAGGAAAGGCTCTTTGGAATGTGTCATCAATAATCTCGGTAGTCCCGTAATGCCTTTCAATCCTCAATTTTCAGTGCTGTCAATGCCATTTTCAGCTTTTGTTATCCCTTTAAACTAACCCATACCATAGCTGGTCCTACCCCTTTCTAATCCAACACAGCCGATCTCAGCTTCTTTTATCATTTCTTAATGTCACCCTTTCGCAGTATTTCTCACTGTATGTGCAGAATGAATAGAGTTTATCCCACTGCTGTGTTGCAGAATAGAAAAAAGGCTTTAAAAACTTTGTAGTTGCTGCTCTCAGCAGAAATGGATCACACCTGGCACTGGTTTTGGTAAGGATCAATGTTGGGCTTGAAAGAGTACAAGTACAAACAAAGAAGGGTTCCAGGGTTGTGTGTTTCCTGTGATGCTCACTGACCCTGAATAGTGTTGATTATTGATTGGGGTTGATTATTACTTACCCTAGGACCTCGAATTTGAGAGGGATGTTATTAGATTCATTGAAGTGACCTCAATAAATGTGTTGCTGGGAGCAATACAATATAATATATAAAGAGCAGTGTTTGCTTTGGAATCAGGCCACAATTATACATAAACTCCTGTTTTATGGTGCTTTGTTTTGCAAATTCTGAGCACATTAATTTCAATTAGGGATGGGTATATATATATATATATATATATATATATATATATATATATATATATATATATATATATATATATATATATATATATATATATATATATATATATATATATATATATATATATATATATATATATATATATATATATATATTATGAGCTCATTTCTTGAACCTTGAAGCTACCACCGACTCTCTAATGATGTGAGCGTTTGCTCTTTGGAGACAGAGTGGGTTAAGGTGTAGGTCTGTATACAGAAGGCCAGTGGAGCCTCTAGCGCAGTTATTGCTTGTGGCAGGAATAAAGTTCTGTTCATCTTTCATTAGAGCTGTCTCATCCTCATCTGGGTGTGTTGTCAATTTTGGGCTCATTTCTGCTCTCATCACAGCCCCACAGTGTAACGATCCCATGATTAAGGCTGATCAGCAGTGTTTGAGCAACAGGATTTGACCATGCTGCTGAAATTGATGACTCCCCCCCCCCCCATTTAGTTCCCCTTGGGGATCCGGCTTCTAAACGACCTCACCTTCCTCCCCTACAAGCTGCAATTATTAAAGGAGGGGATGTCTGTCTTTCCACTCAGCAGAAATCATTGCAGTCCAGAGTTTAGGCCACACAATTAATAAATAACCTTTTGAAGCTCCCTTTTATTACATGTAGGATGTTTCGTGATGGGATTTTAGCCTTTCTGCGAATATGAATTCACAGCATATGCCAGCAACAAAGTGGAAAACATTCACATTGCACTGTGCTGCAAAAAAGTCATTGGGGTGCTGGAGCCAATCCCAGCTGGCATTGTGTGAGGAGGGTGGGGGGGGTGTACAAAATGTACCTGGACAGGTCGTCAGTCAATCAGAGCTGAAATGAATACAATCCAAACATTTCAATTGTGTTTTACAGCTTTCAAAGAATTTAGTAATGAATTGCCTACATGACTTGATCATTTACTTTTCTGTGTATCAAACTAATTATACATGGGGACAATAAGAAATAACCTCAGATGAAAATAGTTTAAATAGTGATGATACTGTTTATGAAACAAAGTAAGGTGTAACGCACCCTGTTATTTACACTTAATCATGACAACTATAGATGAATCCGGGCTGTAGGTGGGGGTAAACAATATATATTTTTATAACCCACTTGCACATAATAGCTGTTAACTTATCTTTGTTTAGCCTTGTTGTTTTATGTCTCCAGTATACTTGTTCTTGGCACTGCAGCATGGAAGTACTTTGGGAGATACTTAAAACCAAAGTTAAGTTCATTGTCAACACACTTGGCAAATGAAGTTGATTCTGATGTGTGTGTTTATAAAAAAAAAAAAAAAAAGCAGCCTCTCCATCCATGTCACTTTACGCACTGTGAAGCAGCAGTTCGCGTTCGCTCAGTGGAGATTTGGTATTTACCTAGCTTGCTTTATTACAAAGGACAAGCCATAACCTGATTTGTGTGACCTTTCCATCATACATGTTAATTGTGCCAAAAAAGGGAGGATGACTTTCCCTCCATCAGCAGGAAAGTGGATTAGTTGCCTGGCAGCACCTTTTTTTTTTTTTTTTTGTAGCTTTTCACATGTACAGCAGCACAAAGTCAGTAAACAGCAGTCTGCTCAGGCTCCAACCCATTTGGTAGCTCTCCGTCATCACTGCTAAACACTGCTGACCCTGCCAAGAAGAGACAAAGAGTGGCCCTACGCTTTTTTTTTTTCTCTTTCTGTTGTGGATGCGAGTTTATTTTTGCATTTTCTTTCTTTGCCCATGTTTGGTCTCAAGAGGCAATCTCATTATAGACGATGTTAAGATCCCGTTCCATTTATTTTCTCATTACTTTTTTTTATATCCCTTTCTGTTAGTCTTTACTACTTTTTCTGTTTAATAACGCGCTCCGTATCTGCTCCCCCCCCAATCATGTGCCTCCCTACTCATATGGATTAGTTTTGGCGTCGATTTCCCCGGGGGTTGTGGGTAACGCTAAAGCCTGTCAGCGGTCTTACCTGGGTGCTAGCTCTGCCTGTATCACATAGATCACAAATTGAGTTGATGCTAATTAATTTCACGGCGTTTTACTTTGTGCATGAACTGCCTCTGATTCGGGGGATGCTGTCAGTTTTCGCTCTGTCTGGTGCAGATATACAGCTTGCGTAAATACCTAAAACCCTCTCTGCTTACAAGGGAGAATAAAGTTCTGGTGTTGTGCCATGAGCTTTTCTGATGTGATTAGGCCTTCATTAAGTGATATATATGCACAGTATTGCTCGGTTTACGTCCAACAAATCTGTTCACTCTACTGGCACTTTCCCCACCCCCAGCTTCCGTATGTGTTGGGCACACAGACAAGCACACACATACACGTGCGTTAACTTAAGACCACATGCTTTTACACTCTTTTACATGCTTTTTATGTGCTGTACACATTGCCCATGGCTTTCATAAAGCAGTTTTACAATGTTTCGCCCTCCGACGCAGCCCCTCTCATGTAGTCATTATGGTGTTGTTGGAAGCTGAGCTAATATTTGCTCAGGGTTATTAACCTCATTGTAACATTCATGAGGTCTCAACCTTGCCGTATGTGTTCCAGTTCGCAGCCCTTTAGCTGACTTACTGAAAAAGAGTGTATATTCATAGGAAGTAAAAAAAAAACAAAAAAAAAAACACTTTGTGATCCATATTTGCCATAAGTGGTTTTAATATTTTAAATTGATAGTGAGATAATCAGATCTAGGTCACACAGGGAGAAAAAAAATCAGATTTTTCTTTGCGTAAATCCAGCCAAAGGGTAAAATTGTGTCCTTTAGGGCAGGAAATGGGCTGTGATTTATGTACAGATCATGCGGCCATTTGGTATGGGCTATTATCCTGCATATGATTATCATTATTCTCTTTTGCCTGTTAATCATGGCAATCTCCCAGGGTATGTTGGCAAGGTGATCACATTTAATCTGGCTGTGTAAAGACCACTCCACAGAGGTTGTTTTATCACTTAAGAGAGGAGGCTAGCATTATCCAAATGAAAAACAAGCTGGAGAAGAGGCTGATTTGTCACAGGCTGATTAGACCTCTCTCTGGCACTCCTCTTGCTCCTACAGGAGCTCTTCAAGGGCATGGCGAGACACAGAGGAGCCCTGAGAACCACAACACCAATGTTTACTTCCACATTTCAGCAGACAATGCTGAAAATCTCCCACCCACTGATGGTTTTATTTCCCCCAGTGTTAGAAATACACTATAGAGTAACAGCACGCAAGCTCTATTATTGCAATATGCATGTTTTGGTTTTATTCTAAGTACACAAAATAGTGTGTCAGTATTATTTTGTCACCATTAACTAAGGTATTCATTTTGAGATGAATAATGCTTTTTATAGATGCTCTTGAATGAAGAGCTGGTAGGCAGGAGATGGAAAGTTATACAATAAACAGCACAGTGGGTGTCAGGCATCAAAATTGAAAACAATAGGCGCAGAACAAATGCTGAACAAGAGCGCTAGGAAGCATCCATTCTTTTTCACGTATTTATGAATTGTACAGAGCTGTGAGTACAATCATGCTGTTCTGTTTTCTTAAAGACAGTATTGTGAAAGATTCAAACTACTGTTATGGCTCAGACTTTTATGTAAGTTTTTATAGAAACATGACCCCAAAGATTTGCTTTGTTTTAAAATAGATGCAGAGAAATTTGACAGCGTATGACTCATTGCTCGTGTTCGTATGTTTGCGTGTTTCGAGGGCATGCTCGCACAGTAAAACAGGACAAATTACCAGGTCGCGTACTGCGTGATAAGGCCTCTCTGTCTTCTTTTCCCCGGGGAGCTTGCACAATCCATTAAATGTAACATGTCGGAAGGGGTCATTTATGTCTTCTCCCTGGAGCATCATAGGATCAGCCTCACTAATTACTCCTCGCCCTTCTCCCACATCATTGGCCAACAGGTAGTGAAGGTGCTGTTCGCTACTGTCAAAATTCTTCATTATACTGTTATGGCTCAGATTTTCTTTCCAGCCTCCTCTACAAAGTGGCTTGCTCACAGGCTGAGGAGTTGCAAGGCACTCTCCATCAAGAGGTCTGTGGTTTATGCCCTCTTGTTAGCAAACATCTGCATCTCTTCTGCTGAAGCATCCTTGATCTGGGCACCGTGTCTCTGCACATTCTAGGAGCACCAGACTGTAGCTGGTAGGCAAACACTCTAACTAGATGTATTTCTTAAGTATCCTCATTCTAATTAGTGAGTAAAAGATCTGATTCACATAATAAGTTGCTCACACATTTGAGGTAAGGCAAATGTTGCGACATCTGAAGATTTGGTCGTTGGGGGAAAAAAATGTTGATTTTGAATAAGAATATAAAAAAACAGGATAACATGGACATGTTAACAGTTTAAACATTGTTTCTGCAGTCAATGAATTTACACAAGAAATTTTTGGCTCATGGACAGTGATTTCTTTTTTTTCCTCCACAATTTTCTGACATTTTATGGGCATAATAATTATTCAATTAATGAAATACAAGAGAGAGCTTAATCAGGTAAAGTCCAATATCACAAATTTGCCTCAAGAAGCTTTACAGTCTGCACAGCATACAGCAGCCTTAGACCCTCAATCCACAATAATAGTTATTTGCAGCCCTAGTACAGAGTTGATATTTGGCATTAAGGCCCCCGTAACCATAAATCCACCTCTGCAGAGAACGGGGAGTGATGATAATAATTCCCCCCCAGGGAAGCTTGGACTCAGAGGATACGAGTCAATGCTTGGATGGATGTGGGAGCTTATGAAACTCTTTATGCAGCATCTCCGGCAGCACTCTCAGATGAGCAGTGTAGCAGCAAGCATGGCAGAACTGAAGAACAACTAGCATACTGAGGGCTTCAATACACTGCCCTACTGCAAAGGGTACATATATACACAGTATGTTGCAGGGAGTAGAGTTTAATTATAGCGTTTGATTCAAATTGTCTCTGACCCGCCTCCACCATTTGGCACCGTGTATTTTAACTGAAAACACATGAATACGTTGCCAATTCATTCAAGTGCTGTTTTGATGTACACTTACATTATTTGGATGTTTATTCCAGTAAGGTTATTTAGAGGGCTCTAATTAATTTTTGTTTGCATAAAAACACCTTTTTGGCCCCTTATTAAAAAAGCACAGTCTGGGTGGAGTTCCTTGTCATATTTTATATATCTGGGTTGTAAGCAGTTCTACTTAAGGAAACTCTTCCCCGCTAAACTTCTCAGATAGGTTTGTTTAAATAAGTGACTGAGGCTTCAGTTTTTTTCTCTTTTCCTATGAGAAAGAAGACAGTTAACAGAAATAATGTCAAAACACCTTGGATTAATCTTGTGGCATGTGTATGTAAAGGATTTTACACCTTAACCAGCTACAACAGTAAAATGCTGCTCATACCTTTATGCATCAGAATTAACTAAATCTAATCATGTCTAAACATGTAATGTATAATAATCAGCCATAGGAGCCGTTTGTCTGCAGAATGAGCACTTTTTACTTTTGATATTTGGAAGTTCATTTTGCTGATAATACTGATTGTAATCCTGAATACCACCGTTGGTGTTTTTCATCACTTTTTCTTGCTCATCATTTATCATTTTAATAACACTGCAGTTTATTATCACAGAAGAGCAACCTGTAGTGCCTAGAACGATGGAAAGCAACATTTGAGCAGTTAATAAATGCAGAGATGAGGGTAAGATCGCATGAGGGCATGATCGCGAAGTAAAACTGAGCAAAATGATGAGTGTAGCAAACAGTGGAGAGATCAAGGGACATAATTCTTTCCATGTTTCAAGCAGTGAGAAAGGCAGGGCCAATGCTTTGATCCCTGGTGTGATGGGCACTCAGGCGGGTTTCATGCGGTGGGCTGGTGGTAGGTGGTAAGAGAGGGAGGTGACCTGAGGGTCCCTGTGCCAGGAAAAAAGAACGTTGTTTTAAAGACTCATTTGCTATGTCCTGATTCCTTTTCGCTGTTTTCATCCCGCTCCCCATGTCATGCTGTTTTTCTACAGTTTGTCTTCATTCCTCTCCTAGTGGGTGTTCTCTCCAGTGTTAATTCTGCTATTCAGCTCCCTGTACCTATCCCCAGAAGCTCACTTCCTCCTATTGAAAAGATGTGGGCTTCTATTTGTGAACCAAGGGTACTTCTTCACATAACAGCTTACCATTTTCATTCACACATTTCACAGCAAATGTACTGTCTATACAAAAATAGACATAGTTCATTGCCCCACAGAGTAGTGCTTGGACTCCTGTAGAGCCTCCATAGAAGTGGGCTGTTGCCTGGATAATAGGGGCCAAGTAAAGAAAATCCTAAAAATATAGGTCACGCCTTTCCTAACTTTAAGTCTCTATAAGGTTTTGGTCAAGTTGTAATTCACAAAGCCTTTTAGTGCTAAAACTGTCTAATATGTTTGCTCATAATCAGTCAGCTCCTATCAATGTGCCTCAGAGCATCAGCAATTTTTCCAAAAATCCAAAAAGAGGCACTAAAGTGAACAGTAATGAACCTTTAAGACCATATTTTCACACCGGGTAAGGTCAGTTTATCAGGATTCGGTCGTCAGTGGACATTTTGCAAGTCTCTCTTCTACTGTGGCTCTTTGGAAAAATGCAGTTTACAGCAGGGACGAACTTGGATTATCTCAGCCATCTGTCAGAATTACTCATCAAACCAAAATGTGTTCCAGACCCCTCTTGGTTTGACAGATCATTAACTGTACGTGAAGTAATCACCAACGCAGGGTAATTAAATAAATAGGCTATATAAAGCTGATTTCATGGCCATCTCTGGATTACCCAGTAAAATTGGTGTTATATGTATAATTACCTCATCAAGGGATGAAACATTGCTTGATCAACTGGAAAAAAATCCGACAGTATCAAGATGGTGTTATGATGCCAGATGCAATTCACTTAACAAGTCAATATTATATGTTGTTTCAATTCTGTGACACTATTTATAAAATAAAATAAAAATGTCTGTCAATCTGCAATCTATCAAATTCGGTCTACATCATTATAATTCTTGCCTGATACATAATATCAAACATAGAAACCTCATCCTTCTATCTTTAGAGTGCTCTCTGTTCCTTAAAAGTTGGTCTCAGCAGCTTTGTGAAAAGGTCTTAAGAGGACACTCTTATCATCCAGGAGGACTTATAGTGGTTAAGATCCTTTTTGTATGTGACAATTTATGAGTCATCTGTAGTCTGGAATAACCACTGTCTTTGTTTCCTAAGTGCTACAGCTCACATATTGAGTTGAACGTTTCTAAGTGGAAGTAGATGTGCAATTCAACTGTCCAGACATTACTGTACTATGACAGGACAGCACTCTTGTACTGTATATACCAGTCAAGCTAGAGAGGTTTATGCATAGGTGGCCAGCAGGTAAAGGGGGCCCCGGAAGAGATTAGAGCAGGCGGCCAAGGGAAAACCGCTATGTGGAAATGAGTGTCAAAGCCATTAGCCAGCTTATCGCCTCTGCTCCCCTGCGATTAGCCTCGTTGCTCTTCCACTATGTCTTCCGTGGACCTTCACTTCTCACCCTGCGCTCTGCTCGCGTTTCTCTCTTTCTCTCTGTTCTTCCCTAAGAGTGGTCTCGGAGTGAGAGTTGCAAAAGGTTGCCGGTTAGACGGTGGGAGGTGTCTGGCACCGTTTGGTCTAGAAAAAAAGCTACTCCGGGGGATTCTTTAGAACATCAGTGGGATCCGAAGACGTGGTGATAGAAGTAGGCTGGGGGTGATCTGACTCCGTTGATTGATGCTCTGGTTCTAACTGGCGATGTTGGCAGTAGTGGTCCATGGCTCTGCTTAGATGGGTTCTTCCTTGGCTGAACAAAGTCAAAGAGAAGCTGCTGAGCTTGTTGAGGCTCTTCAGTCTTGCCTGTTGTATTTCATACAACATGTGCAGACACTGAAAAGAAATAGGAGGGGTTGTTTTTTGCTTGTGCTCTCTCTCTCTCACACACATGCACATATAATATTCATGAATATATCGCCATATGCAAATAATAAGTTACTGTATGAACCTTATCGTGCTGGCTGATAGGTGCAGCCTGTTGAATTTTGCAGCATAGGGCGAACATGAGCGGGTGAAATGAGACCATCTCGCACACACACGCACAATGGAACCATATTTTATATATATATATATATATATATATATATATATATATATATATATATATATATATATATATATATATATATATATATATATAAAAAAGCTGTGTCTGAATCAGTTGTTTTACAGCTTTAGAGGTCACAACCTCAGAGTACAGAGATTTAATTACCGCATTTATGTGAATATGTTTGTTGTTTTACATGCTAACAGTGAAGAATGGAAGCTAATGATGCATCCAGTCTACACACACTGAAATATAAAAGGAAAATAATGTAATACTCAACAGGCAGGCTATGAATAACAGAGAGGAATTATTATAAAAGCAGTTTGTGTAAACATCTGGCCCCATGTGCATATACAGCAGAGCTGAACAGATGCATTAATGAGCGATTGTGTCTAAGTGTTGATGTGTGTTCATTCCACTTTGTGCATTTTATATATATATATCTATATATATATATATATATGTGTGTCTTTATATGTGTGTGTGTGTGTGCATGCGTGTGTGTTTGTGATGCATATCTGATTCAATCCTTTAGATAATCAGGTGTGTGTGTGTGTGTGTGTGTGTGTGCATAGCGCATGGCTGACTGTGTGTTTGTATCCCTGACCACTTTAAAGCTTGCCTCTGTGAATCACCAATCGGTTCCCCCCCGACACAGTGATAAGGCAGGCTGTTTGCTCTTCAGAAATTAAAAGGCGCTGCAGTCCCCTCCCCCCATTTCTCCCCCAGCTCCCCCATGTTCACTGGAGTCCGCTCTCACATAGCTGAAAGCACCCGAGATCTGAAGAGCCGGCTGCCCACGGCTCATCCCACTCTTTCCATCTCTGTATTGATCACTTTGCTGCAAGAGACCCCTAATCATTTAGATGGCTGGATTTATTGGGATTAACCCGTTGACAGCCAATTGCAGAGGTACACAGGCAGGAATATGGACATTCACTCACACAGATGCGTCATGTTACTGTGTCCACACAGAGAGACACATGCTGTGGGTACGTGAGCCCAGCAGTACAGAGGACAGCAATGGTAATGGGATGCAGATAATTAACTCCAATGCAGGCAGGATAATTCTGTGGTGACGAACAGATAGCTTGCCGTCTTTCACAACCTGCATTGACCTACATTGGTGAGCGGAAAGGGACAGATTTGATTGTTCCACCTGGCAGTAGAGAGGTTATAAAACTGAGCCAGAACCAGGCCACCTCTTCCCCCCTGTTTCCCCTCTTTTTACAGCAAAGCTAAGCTAACTGTTTCGAAGATCCAGTTTCTTATTTTACATCTTTTCATCTGATTCTTCAGATTGTCAAATCCTTCGCTTAATGCTAGAGTGGGTCATTTATTTTAAAAGCATTTTTTTGCTGAAATTCTCTTTACATC
Source organism: Scortum barcoo (assembly GCA_023238725.1). Classification (NCBI taxonomy): domain Eukaryota; kingdom Metazoa; phylum Chordata; class Actinopteri; order Centrarchiformes; family Terapontidae; genus Scortum; species Scortum barcoo. Next base: position 17,482,887 of record CM041544.1, on the reverse strand, counting down.
CCAACAACAATTAATGAATTATTTCATTCCAGCCTGCGTGAAATGGCCTACCTACCTAGGTTGCTGCATCAAACTTAATTTCCAATACATTTTCTTGACAGTACCATGCTAGTTCGACAGCTGTGAGTACGAACACTAGCCATGATCGTTCTCTATACTCATTATGATATTGTTTGGCACTTTCTTACATGTGAATGAGACATTCAGGCTCCCGACAATACATTCTTGTCGACTCCAGCAGTAGTCAGGCAGTGCATGCTTGTGTGTTTTTGGGAGAGTGATCCAAAAAGGAGGGTCTGGGATTTTTTTTCAATTGGACACTTTCAAAATCTCGCTTGCTCCTCCTATTCTCTTCATAGTTGCCTACTGCAGCTTTAATGTTCTTAGAGACAGCCATGCTTTTCTTACCGCTAGTAGTCAAAATGTCCTCTGTGAAAAAGGTCTATCAGGTAGTTGATTTTATTTTTCAAGTTTTAAACATGAGTGACATTAAAAGCCCTGAACACCCACACAGGTGTTTACTCTGGCTGTTTAAACTTGTGCTCAGGTTGCTACAGTATGATGGGAATTATACGCAGTCGCTGAACTCTGTGCATTAATAAAAATGATAAAGGGGTAATTTGTCCTGCTCTGACAGGTGTAACAAAGCTGACACGAAAATGAGAGATGTCAATCAATCAGTCTCTGTGCACACCCATGCGGCCAACGTAACTACAAACACCTCTGTGGGTTTAGTGTGGGCCTTTTTAGTGATATTTCCATCTTTAATTAACTCATAATTTATTATTTATAGAACACATTTGCAGTAATGTCGGATGTTTCAACATCTGGTTCGTATCTGCTGTTAGGGGAAAACAGCATGAACATCATGTCAGAGAAATGGATCCATAACTACTTTTTTTTTTTTATCCAGTTTTTCTTTTAACAGTCTCTCTGACTGAATGTCATGTCAATGTTCCATCAGTGACTCATTAAATACTTAAATGACGGAAACTGCAGATTTTCTTGTATAGTACTATTAGAAAAAGCAGTAAGGGGTACATGAATTATTTTCTCTGCAGGGAAGTTGCAAGCAGTTGTGTCATGCTGATAAAATATCTGAAGAACAGCGTAAGAATGGGATTAAAATGCGCTGCCATACAGAGTGATGGAGGCAAAAACACTTTCTCTTACTCTCTCTCTCTCACACACACACAGAAGGTTGTGGTTTGTTTTACGCTATGTCCCAAAATGTCATGATGACATGATATGATCATTGTGGTGATGATGGAATGGTCATTATCTTGTTTGTACCTGTATTGTCTACATTGCATTTATCTATTTGCTGTTCAACAATAACATTTGTATCTGAGTGTTTTGAGCTGTTATTGAATATCATAGCTTTAAGGTTATGATCCTGCAGATATTCTTTCTGGCATAAACTATGTGGCTCTATGGTGTTTTACTGCATATTGTTTTGTTGTATGTTTATTGTTTAGTATGATATTGTTTTTGCCAATTGCTTTGCATTCCTCTTGTGCCCCTTTGTCTAAATAAAATGCCATCCAGAGGCAAATAAAGCTGAAATAGACACAAACAATGCATCACTTAATAGCTACTCCACCGTAAATGTTATTGGCCACTTTTGTGGAAGAGCAGTCCGTCACTAAAATCCTGGATCGCTCATAATGAATGTTACCACAAAAGTATTGCGGCCGAGTGGGGAAAAGATGAGTCATGTGTTTACAGCATCCAGCACCATGCACACAGGTATTAAAATTGATTAGAAAGTTATGTCAAAGCACACAAGTCAAGCAGTCAAAAAAATAAATAAAATTGATGAATCCCAAATCAGTGTTTGGTTTTACTGTAAAAGCCTTTGTGATTACTTCAAGATTACCTCAAATATTTAAAGTGTTGTAGATGAAACTTACCTTCTTAACAACCACCCACCCACCTATCCCCCCGTCGCTTCTTTTTTTCCAGAGTTTTGCTTCGTCCTCTCCGTCTCTTCCTTCGATCATGTTCTCTTGAGCCATCTCCCTCTACTTGGCACCGAGTCAAGCCTTTAGGTACTGCATCATCCACTGTCAGTGTGGGTGGGGGGCTGAGATCAATCACTGCGCTTCTAATGCAGTGCTTTAGCATACAAAGAGTGCTTTGAGGTTGATACAGTCCATAGGGAAATCATGTGATGCACTATTTATACTGAAGGTATCTGTATCTGGCACTCTCAGCTGTTTTATTTTATATAACCTCTCTCTTCTGATTGTTACGCTGGACTACAGAGCAGGCAGACCCAAATGCAGGACAGGACACAGGTACAGGTTTAAAGGTTTTAATAAAGAAGAGTCTTACAAAAGACAAACATACTTGGTTTCTTTGGTCTTGATGTGGATAATAGCTCGATTGCAGAATAAATGGAACACAGAGACATGGAAACAAGAAGCTACGATCTGTCAACGAGACAGGGGAAACGCAGACAATATATATACATGAGGTAATGGGGAACAGGTGGGAACAATCAGGGTGGGGCAGACAATCACACAGGTTGGGAAACACACAATGGCAGGAAGTTAAGGGACCTGAAATGAGAGGGAAGGTTAGACTTTCAAAATAAAACAGTCCCGCAGAACAGAACAGAAACAGAAACATGAAACATGACATGACATGAAACTTAACAGACATGATGAGACATAACACCGATTTCTTTCAAGGCCAGTATAGTATTATTTTTATCTGACATAATTATATACTCAACTCAGCCTGAGAAATGCAAGTCAGATTTTTTTTTATATGTCTTTATTATTGTCTGTCAATGGCCAGTGGTTATGAAGCTGCAGGGGAGACCCTTTGAATGCACCGTAAGTCAATACCTGTCTTGTTTATTTCTGTCTTAGTCTTAGCAACTCTCCTGGATTCATCACAGGTGACATTTATCTTAGTTTTGACCTTTCTCAAGACGGCTGGTGAATCAGATCATTACACCTCAAATCTCTGGCTCCTCCATGCTGATAAATTACTTTCCCAAAATGAAATTGTCATCCTCCTCAACGCCCCTGCGTTTCCTACGTATGAGACCGTCAGAGAAAGTGAATGGGACATGCCATATACTGTTCCTCGGGGTATTCTGCCCTTAGAGTAATAAGGCAGTCTAACTAGGAGAAATGAATGCTGTTCTCCTCCAGAGGAAGGACGTTATCTTGCCTTTCACACTGTTTTTTTCCACTGAATTGAAAGACTTTGTATATTTGAAGTTCACATATTATGTATGCCAGGTTCACGTTTACCTCTAGGCCTCTCTGGAAGGATGAACTTCTGACCTGCCAATTATACACACGGTTGGATAGAAACCTATCTATTCTCTAAAGACTTTCTGCTGCTGTGTGGGCCTCGGATTGATCACATCCAGCAGATACTTGGAAAGGGAAGGAGGAACAGGGATGCTGACAGGCTGATCACATTTAACAAACATGCACACTCACAGAAATACCTTGGGGGTTGAGCGAGTACTCAAGTATTTTACTCAAGTTAAAGTGTAAATATGTACTCCAAATGTACTACAAAATCAAAGAGTAGGCCTGTTGTGATGTACTCTTGAGGAAATGCAGCTGCTTGATATGATCATGATTATGTTTTATGATAGCTTTACTGAATTAAAAAACACATTTTGCTGCAAAATAAAGTGCATTAACATGGTGAGCAGGACTACGGGACAACATGACGCTGTCCACTGATGTAAACTGTACAATAGTGCCCTGATGTCCAAACCAGTGATGACTTCCCTTCCTATAGATGGACATTCACTCTTGCATACAAAAAATGATTAATTATACATATCCTACCTCCGTCCCCATAATAATTGATCAGAAAAGAGGACAAAACTCAAACAATTGACAAGAATGACCAATAAATAAAACCAACCAATAAATAAAAATAACTATGGACTGGTGCAAAAAACATTATTAGACGACATAAATCAAATAACTGGTCACATTAACAACATCATCAAACATCACACAATAAAACCTTACCAAGGCAGGAGCAGTTACATTTAAAAAAAAAAAAAACACACTTTGAAAAATCAAAGCCAGCTTAGTTTTTACATGCTGGAGAGTGCACACACACAACATGCGGTTTCTCACCTGCTTGAAAGAGATGTGACAATTAGTGACTGCTCAGAGCTTTGTGCACTGCAAAGTCCTCCACAATCTCCCCCTGGTTCAGCTCCTCTGCCCGTTCATTCTCAGAGCGTAATACTACAACCAGTCAACTCAGCCTCTCTCTGCCTCTGCACTCTTTAAATAGTTTTCACCCAATTTTGAGCTGAATGAGCACCTAGCAGTCCCATCGGGGATTATCAGAAACAGCAGAAGGGCCTCACACACCTCAATGAAGGTAAAATGTCTTCAGAGAACATGGAAGTTACTGCAGGAGGATCCACAAAGAGCAAGCTGGCATTAACTATTTTTTAACAAGACCCCAAATGAAGTACAAGTACACATGACAAAGTCCCACGATATTGAGGATACAAGTAATTCGGTGCTTATACTTATACCCTGCAGGCACGTGCACACACACACACACACACACACACATACACACTGCCTGTGAGTGAGTGAAGTATACATTCTTTAACTGTATTTACTTGGATTCAAAAAAGTTATTTCAGTTATTTATCAGTTATTACTATTCAGTTATTTATGTCCACTTCATATAGCCAGAGACATACTAATAATAAACCTGCAGCCGTCGTATGCCCCAACTTTGATCTGACAAACCATTTAATCCCGCCGTCCCTCAGGCAGCACCTCAAATGACAGCTCCAACCTCGTCATGATCTGCAGACGTCTGCAGAATGGCTTGTGTTTAGAGAAGATATGAGTTAAAGTGACTAACGTATGTGCACTGGTTCATTGATTGCATGTATGTACTGTATGTACGGGCTGCATGTGTGCTGATAGTCCTAACTGTCTCGCAATTATGTAGTTACGCACAAGGTGAAAGGCAGGGCAACTAGATCGTTAATCATAACCCATTGCTCCATTAGCACGAGTATCATCAAGTCACTGAGCTCTCATTTCCATGTTGTAATTTTACAGTTTTTTTTTCTCAACTGCAGAATCCCATTTTCTGAAACTGTTTTGACTGTTTCACTGCATCCCTTTGCGGTGTGCAGCATGACCCCTAACTGTGCTGTAAAAGATCTACAAAAAAGACAGTCACTCAACATTTACCTCCTGTGTCAAAAGTAAATTAATTCCTCAAACAGTTTATCACTGCAGCCAAAATTAAATAATTGTTTCAGCCAGGACATTCAAATATCTAAGGAATTGTGCACTATCAAGTCCACTATCTATCTATCCAGTTTGTCTGTTTGTTTCTCATGTAGACTTACAGCGAGCAACAAAATGGTTAGACAGACAGCCTTCTGGATCATATCCATGAAAATTAGATAACACTGTTGAAACATCTGCATTCACGGGTCGCTCAGTGTGCATCATACCTTACACTAACACTAGTGTACTTGCTGGTGAGACTGTAAAGGCAGCACTGCAAATTCACTGTCAATTAGGATTTATTGTATAAAAAGTTTGGCCACAATGTTTCATCTATTTCACATCTGATATTTGCTTCTCCAATACACAAATGTCTTTTGGCATTTTTGGCATGAACACCAGCCCCACACGAACCCCTCGCTCTCAGCAAACTAACACACAGTCGCCTTTCACATCTTTGCTTCTGTGTGCTCTGCTGTGTGAAAGTGCTTGAGAAATGATGGGACCTGTAACCCAAATCTGACATGTGATAATTTTCTGACTTTGAATTGACTGTGAAGATGAATCTGTTTTCAGTTCTTTTTATGACATTATCGGACTACTAAACATTACTATTACTATTACTAAAAACCTCAAACATTTATGTTTGAAAGGCTCTGACATTTGTGTCATTTGGCTCAAATATTTTGCTTGTGAGGTTTTACTCATTGGGCACACATATAAATGTCTTAAAGTTTTATGGTTAATTGGAAAAGTGCAGTGTAATCCAGTTTACTCACAGAGGCTGCCTATCATGTCTTTATTAGGAGATATTTGTATTCTGTATAAAAGCAACAAGAAATGCATATACAGTTGTGAGAAACTATGGATGTGTAAGCTCAGTGTTCTGGGGGCAATGACTGTCTTTTCACCACAACAACTTGAAAAAAAAGTGATGGGATATGGATGATCACTAGTTGGACCTAAAGTGAAAATCAACATGCCCATCAATACCCAATGTTGGTTGACGACAACATGGCATGATATCATCAGTGGGAGCATCTACTACAGCTTAATATTTCTCATTTTAGGAGAGCTCAATTTAGCATTGCTGGCATTTAGTAAAGGTTGATAATTCATCATCAGCATG
>CM041544.1:17386500-17471500 GCA_023238725.1 Scortum barcoo | reverse complement strand
AATGTATCGGTGACATCAGACGTGTATGACTCCTTTTTATATCTCCACATCCAAACCTCACTTCCAGTATCTGTTCATCCCTCCTTCTCTCTCTCCTCCTCTCTCTGTCTTTCCTCCCATCACTCCCCACTCACATCACTCTTATCAGTCTCTCAGTCCCCTTTTCCTTCCAGGGGAAGCATGGCCTCACCTGGGGGCTATGATAACACAAGGCAGAGTCATAAATGGCTGCAGAGTGAGGAGGGAAATCAGTAATGGTCAAGCGGTTCGCTGGGGAAAATGCAGCAGTGTGTGTCGGCAGCCACAGGGGCCAGTAAGGGTCTTATTGGCTGATTTCACTCAAGCTTGACCTTTCTCATGAGGGAGCAGGGACAACAGAGTGTCTGCTAACCAACTAACATCTAACTAACAACTAACATCCCTAAAACCCCAAGATCCACAAACACCCCCGCCCCCCCAGTCACTCAGGAAACCACTCATATAAAAACTGTCATGCCAGCAGACTAAGGCACAGTCCTCCCAGATACACCAAGTATCTGTTGCTTATACAAACAGTTTGCACAAGATATTTGGGAATTCTCAGTGCTAAATTGAAGCCCTTTTTGGAAGATCCAATTTTCATGTGTCTCATTCATTCTTGGGATTTAGCCTAGTTTTTCTCCCAATTTGGAGCGCCAGACTCCCCGTGTTCTACAATCCTTGTTACTACTAAGCCTACTGTCCGCCTGAGGTGGGCTGTGGACAGACATGTGAAACATGGTGTTGACAGATGGTTCTTTTCACCCCAGAAACACACAAAAATCCTCATTCCTTGGCGGCAAAATCGCCATTTGTCGTTCCTTCTAAAACGACCCACATGCCTGCCCTCGAACAACTCATTTGAGCTTCCTCTTCAGTTCACAACTGCGAGCTTTGGCAAAGACTGTAGTCATGATTAAGGTTGTTAGGATTCACCTTCACGGTTAAAGGGAACCACTGCTGACCTGTAGTGGAGGGCTGCACGATATTGGAAAAAAAAATTACATTGTGATATTTTTCTTTTTCTGCGAATTATGTTGCGAGATGGAAAGGTAAAGGAAATGTCACCAGATAAATGTAGTGTCTTATGAACAATCATGTTTATCATTATTTGAGTACTTTAAAAGTCCATCCTCCTCTGAGAAAAACAAACCCCCCTTCAACCACACTTGGCTCAGCCCTCTGCCACCCCTCCAGAAATCAGCTTGGACTCTGCCTTGACTCTGTTTCACGTATGCGTCCATGACGCCAACATTTACAGGTGGAGGAGTATCTGAGAAAAATGACACGTTTCTTAATAAACTTTACAAACTGACCTGTGATTCAAATTTGTCTTATTTATATGTAATCTGCAATTTCCAGCGATATTCAAATGTGCAGGTTAATCTGCAGGGTGGTGGAAAATAAACAGGCCACCAGGCGCAGCTGAGGATGGTAAAACTCTCAAAGTCAAGTCACAAACGCATTTATCTAATATACAGCTGGCAGTATATAAATACAGAGCGATTCAGACTGTAAGCTTTGTACATGTGTTTTGCCTCGCATAACTGAACACCTGCCCCAAGCATTAAATCGACATTATCTGCGACAGTGGTCATGTCACATGCATGTTTATAGAGAGGTGATACGCAGACTCTGTGTGGACGGCTTTAAAATACGCTATGAGCTCTGGTGCACCAAAACAGGTTTTCAAGCAGCAAAAAAAGGTGTGGCATGAAGTGTTTGAATGACTTTTCCTTATCTGACATTGTGCGTCCTTCAATTTGACTATTGCAAAGTGGCACGTCTCCGTGTTGGTGCCAAAACAATGTATATCGTGCTGCCTTACTTGGTACAGTCGCTGACTAAGCCAGTCTCTCACTTTAAAGGCACCCAGTGGAGTTCATGACCATTAATGTCACTGTAGAGAGCATGTCCCCATTTTGTTTGTATCGTGCACACACACAAGGACGCACATGCATGAGCACCCAGATGGATGGAATCATTCCTGCGGGTTTCACGTTATTTTGTTGATTGACAGATGGTGTTGGTAACGCGCCAAGAAATGTAGTAAAGCGCCAACAAAGGCAGGGAAGAAGAAGACTGTCTTTTCTGTAGGAAAGGAGGATGTTAATGATGTAGGATTTTAAACATTTTAAAAAAAAATCTACTTTGTGCATATTAGATGAGAAGGGACCTGCAGTCAATAGGCTTGTTAATGATACACACATTGAGTTTTATTGAGTAACACTGAATGTGAACTATTTGTTTACAAGAAAACTCTGTGGGAAACCTTTTAATTTGTGCTCAGACTTAAAGCAAAGTCCGTGCCATCCATGTTTTAACCGTCAATGTACTGACCAGACAGGCTTAAGCCGTTAGTTAACTTGCTATATACAGTTTGTGTGGAGTCTTCCTGCTTGTATATGTGTGGACAGCTTAGCCTCATCAAATGCGTTTCTGTTCTCGTTATATGCCAAAGAGTTAAAGTCACTCTCTTTAGCTTAGCTTAGCCGTGGCCAAGATTTCAAGATTTCAAGAATTTATTGTTCATTACACAACAAGTTACAACAGCAATCATTGGTAATGAAATTCTTAAATCCCAGGCTCCCCAAACAATGCTAAAAAATATTAACAAGAATAGAGACACTCAACAAGAAAAAAAAATAGATTAAGAAATAAAAATATAAAATTAACAATTTAAAGATAAATAATAAACTAGAGTAATAAAATAAATAAAGACCTTAAAATATAAGTTATACAAATAAAATATAAACTATAAATATAAACTAAGTAATATATAACTAAAAAAAGAAATACAATAAAATATATACAATAGAAAAATATATATACAATAGAAGTGATAGAGTTAAAAAGTGGTGGTGCTGTGGACAGAGTTCAAGAGTCTTATGGCCTGAAATGATCAGTGCAATTACAATTTTTTATTGTTTGTTATTAATGAGTATAGGCTTTTGTATAAACAGCAGTGAGTACATTCACTCACACGCACACACACACACATTTATCTACATCACACGTTTGCATCAAAGGGTAAAAGAAGTGCAAATACACAGAAACACGCCTCGGTATACGCTGTCTTGCATGTATATTGTATAAGGCCTCAATGGCGATACAAGTGAAACAAGAAAGAACGTTCGCTGTTGTAGAAGAGCACAGTGATGATGTGTAAAATGAGATGATGAGATAAAAAAGACATAAAAAGAGAGAGGAACGGGTAGAGGAGAATCTAACATGAGAAATGTGGGATTTAATTCCTCTCCCATAACAAGACCCAGACTCTGTTTAATGCAGTTTGCTGAACCACCTCTCTCCCCTGAGAGGTCTGCAAGAGGAGAATGGAGGCGCACGTGGAGTAACGACAATGGAGATATTCGGTTGTACATGTTTATGTGTGATATTTTGTTAATGGGAATGTGTATTTCACATACTCTTACTGCAGGACAGGTGACATGACGTTGCATCAGTGGGGCTGGTCCTCATCTTTTCTCATTCGCTTGTCCTTTTCTACTTTTTTTTCGTTTCCTTTCCGCGTCCCTCCCCTTTTCTCCTCATCTCTCCGCTCGCTGTCACGGCGTTGGCTCCTGCTGAAGACAGATAACGGGAACTGGAGGTTTATATTTGCTTTATTGAGCATTAGATTCACAAGTGTGTATTCAGTGCTGATGGATGTTCCTTATGAGCCGTGCCCAATGTGAGTGTGAATGTGTGTCTGTGCGCTGTACAAGAGTTTGTGTGTGTATGTGTGGGTTGTTTTAAAGTGATCTGCATGGGGTGTAGAGAGAGGGTGAAAGACAATAAAGGCAACTGGGAATATGTTAGTGTTTGCTATACATAGGCAAATGGGTTCATGCGGTACACAAATATGTGACAGAAAACTGGCTCGACCGGCGAGGCTTCTGTAACACGAAGATAACAACAATGATGCCGCGCGACAAAATTCAAAATACTCCGTTATCCCATTTCAGTCGTTTCACTAATGTGTCCCCTTGATTGTCATTTTCATCTCGTATCGGCTCAGCTTTCTGAGGTGAGATAACAGATAATCTTTCATCTCATTTCTCCTTACAGCATGATAGTAACATCACATATTCCACCTTTCATTTCTGATTTCACTCAGCCCCTCTGGGAGCTTCAGCTTTTGTCAATTATTGAACAGGGGGGGAAAGTATTCATTGAATTTGTTTTTTTTTCTCTCTCTCTCTCTCTCTCTCTCTCTCTCTCTCTCTCTCTCTCTCTCTCTTTGACCTTTTCTGTAACAGGAAAAGTCTTCCAATATATTGACTATGCCGTTCCTCTCCGTCACCGAAATGAGGCCTTAATTAAACCATCTATTCCGCTTCGAGTTTAATTTGAAAATTTCTCTTACCACTGTGGCTGATCTGACATTGTAAGTCAAGTGCACTCAGCCATACCACACATCATGACTGCCATCTGCTTAGACGTGCCTGCTTGTTATAGTCGCTCTCCAGAGAGGGTACCCTCACTCTACTTGGCACTGGTCTTTAGTGGTGGTGGGTAGGTGCCTTTATGGTATAATAGAATATAATAATAGAAAATGCAATATGTGTTCATTGTTCATAACAAATGAAGCCCATGGGGGAGTCTGTTCAGGGTTACACATCATTTGCACACCCCAGAGCTCCAGGAGAACAATTAAGTATACGAGTCATGAAGACCAGTGATGGACCAAGTGCTCATATCCTTTACCAGTGCAGCAATCTACAATTTCACCATTACACCATTACATTGGTTTAAATATTAAGTCCTGCATTCATAATTCTACTTAACTTAAAAGGTTTAGAAGTATTATCAGCTAAATATACTTCTAAATATTTAAGTATTGAAACTAAAGGTACACTTTCTGCAGAGAAATTGCCCCTGTGAATACATAATCCTTTATAAAATTGTTCATAGTGCATCAATGTGTAAGTAGAATTCTTACTGCTAGTTGGTTAAGGTGTTTTAATAACTTTATATGCAGTCTAGTGGGCCCCAGCCTCCAAAGAGTCATAACTTGTGGAGATTTTAACTGGTTGCAAAACAATCCCCAGGTAGGACTTTTCTGTGAAATCAAACAAAACGGCACTGGGATTTGCTCTTGCGGAGTTCGAGTTGCTTCAGCTGTGAACTGAGCATCCTTCAGTGGTGCTGCAGCCCACTCAGTAAATGTCCTTTCAGTCAGTTTGCACCACTGATGCGTTAAAGCCATTTCTTGAGTTCAGTGTCGGACATTATGCAAGAGAAGCTTTGGATGAGATATCTAGATAGTGACAAACAAAAGAAGCGGCTCCATGCTGGCACTGGCACCTCTGGCAAAATGTCCCAAGCCACGAGTTTAGTTCCATCCATATTTAATTACCCGTCCCTTTTGTGATTTTAGGCCTCTGTTAGATGTGTGAGACGCTAAACTCCAAGGGCGCTGCTCGGTCCTAGTCACTTTAGATGAGGCTGTGCAACTGTGAAGCGATGGAGACAAACACTGCACTGGGGGAAAAAAACAAAAGCGAAAAGTGCACAAGTACTTCTTGATTGGAGCTGACGTACACTTTGTATCAGTCGTGTACTCCATGTCGCCACGAATTGTGTATATATCCAATTGTTTGCCCAACTTTGTCTTTTCAGTTGAGAATTCATTTGTTGCGTGTGTGTGCCGTTCAGTAATGTTGGAAAGAAGAGGGAGAATCGAGAGACAAAGGATCAAAAGATGCAGAGGCCGCTGTAATCCAGCTTTGTGGATCTGTTTCCTATCTCTGGTGATTTTCTCAGGGCTAATCTGTTAATAATTACTGTGACACAGATGCTAAGATCTCAAAGGACCGCACACAAACATATTTTCCCTCCCTCCCCGCCTCTCATTTCTCTAATGCTTAGATCCACGCGCAGACACATAGGCATGAACATATGCGCACACACACTCAAAAGCATAAACACCAAACACCCAATGTGTTACAGCGTCCTGCTTTCAATTTTGAAATGCTTTTTTTTATTTCCTCCTCATCTCAGCTGGTCTCTAAGAACGATGTTCATTTTGTGCTCATTTCACAGAGAGGTCAAAGATCACCTGGTGCTGTTAACACTGCTGCTGTTTGGACTAAAAAAGAGATGGCGTCATAAATCAGTGTACGGGATGTTCCTCAGAAATACCACTACCAGCTGCTGGTTACATTCCCAAATTTAGAGTCATTACTCTTCTCAGGGATGATTATTTGTATATTCTCATTACTTTGACTCTACCAACTTTTTATTGGCTATAGATCACCATTCAGATTCACAAAGGATTGTGACACGCTCACTGCTTTGGCCAGGTTCCACTCCCCTGTGGTCCATAGGAAATCAATTGCAGGCTCACTCGCAGGCACGGCTAACCATTTCCTCTGTGTTTGTTTTCCTCAAGTCTGGTGAAAAACTCATTATCTTAAAACACCATGAAAATGATCAGCCATTAGATGCTTTGTCTCAGTGGGGTCATCATAGCTTTGGTAGTTTTATATTTCCAAATAATAATAACATTTTTGGGGGAAATCACTGGATTGACCTCCAGTTAGATAAGAATGAGCTGCTGCAAAGCCGATTTAAGTGACAGTGAATTAAAGACCTCCTGTCACTGGGAGTGAGATGTTCAACTGCATTATATAGAGACAACAGGCATATTTTCAACAATTGTTTGTTTACATTAATATCATTGTTAGCATCATTATTATAAATCAAAACCAAATAATGTCAAAATACAGCAACTTCACTGGCTCAAAACAGTGATAAAGAAGCTACTCTGTGCTGACAGCAGCTAACACACAATAGTAAAACTATCAAGTTGCAAAGAACCAACCAGAGAGGAAAGAGCAGCGATTCAAAGCCAAATCTGCATCACTCCTCTGGCTTTTTCTTATCTCTGAGTGGTCTTCTTCTCGGAAAGTCTTTCCGTATGTTCACACTAGGTTTGGCTCAAAGACGGTCGCGTTCCATTTAAAGCAAAAATGTCCTTCTCTCTCCCTGAATGTTCTCTTGATTCAGTTAAATTTTCTGATCCCCCTTCTCAGTTTTTCTGTCTGTTCTTTCATATTTTCTGGCCTGTTTTTACCCTGCTAATTGGTGGTGGTAAAACAAGATATTCTAATTTTAGATTCTTTTAAAAATGTTTTTCTATTTTTATTCTATCTTCTGAATCACTGCAGAATTCACTGATCACTGAAATCACTGAAAATAAAACAAAATGTTAAAACAACAGTATGTTAGACTATCATGTCTGCATATATGGAGTTCCAAGGTGTTCAATATTTGAAAACTAAGTCAATAAGTATTAAATACATGATGGCATGAATAAACCCTGGCACATATATGGCCTAAAATAAACAACCATTTATTAAAGAATCTAAGAATAATTGTTTTTATTAAAAAGCCTGGCTTGTTGCTCTAGTTGACAGGCTATATCTGTCTTTATTTTGAAGGATGCTATCTTAAGAGAGAGAGAGAGTATGTGACCGACTAAAGGTGAGAGGGCAGTGACGACAACGTGAAATGTCAGGCATGACATTTGCTTGCAGGCAAATGCCATGAAATGAGGCATCTGAAATAAAAATGTACATAATTAAATAAAAACTGATCCAGTAAATTTTTCTTTATGGAAAATTAACAGTTTTCCTAGATTGTTGTTGGTTAAATGTTATATTTGTTTATATTTCTTCATGCAATCATTTATTTTATGATGTCTTTTTTAATTCTGAACTTTTCGTGGTCCCATACACTTAAGCTTAAATATTTTAGCATAATATTTGCACATATTAGCATAGCAATTTAAAGTTGTTTCAAGGTCATATTAGGGAAAACTTTCAACAAGTGCAAAGAAAACTGTGCGTGTATAGTGGGATTGTATTGTCTTAAACTATACCACAGTAAGCTCACAGCATATTTATACAGGAAGTTACACATGCGGAGTGAGACAATAAAAATGTGATTAAAAAGAAGTGTTTCAGCGAGAAAACATGAAGGCCAGGGCCAAAATCTGAAGAAACTCCGCCGTGTACCGAAACCCAGCCTGTACTCACCACATGAGATGTTGCCATGGTTACACAGCAGGGAAGTGCCACCCACCGACGCTGTTTAAATGCTTTTTTTTAGTTTAAGCGCCACCTTTTGTACCCTGGTCCTTAGGGAATAAATAAGAGCAGAGCAGAGCGGTTTCCAGGTTTTTGAGCTGCGCAGCATCAGAGCTTGGCACCACAAAGCATCATTTGGCCGTGGCAGTGCCCTTTTCCTGCTTTCCATGCGATAGGCTCTCCAAATTATACAAACCACTCCATGTCCACCCAAGCCGGATTTATGTGGGTACAGGTGGAGTCTGTCATTGTAACACACACAGACATTGGTATGCAGCCCAATCTAACGCGATAAATCGAATGGATTTCAGAGATTATAATAATCCCCTTTTCTTACCCAAATGTACCCTGTGACAATTGATCTCTTTAATAATTCATAAGGCTTCATAAGCTTCATTTTTATCTTATAAACAAAGCAAGCCAGCAAAATGTCCTAAAAAACCTGCATGCACTGATCAATAACTTTAACAAATGCTTCAAAGTTTCTTCTTGTCCAAGTTGTGATTTCCTGTGAACTCTGTTTCTCTGAAGTTAAAAAAAAAAGACTAGACTGAACAAGGCGGTTTAACTTAACATCTAAAGGTATATTTACTTTTGGCATAACTGAATAAACCAGTGAAAATACACAACTAAAAACACTTACACAAACAAAGGGGGAAAAGCTGTTGTGATGTTCTGTCAGTACACTCAATCTGCCAAATCCCTATAGATCAGAAATTGCACTCTTTCGATAAGACATTGTGTTTGGCTTTTGCCTCCTTGTTGTTGTTTAGTTACGGTAGCTGTCAGTCAAACGGACGTGGCCCACACTCTGGGTTGCCATGGGATGTGAAGTCGTGTTTCCAGTGTAGGTAATAAATGATTCCTTGAGCAGAGCAATATTTCATTTTAACCCACGAGAGCAATGTTACACTTTGTAGTCGGATAGTTCAACATCCGCGCTGAATAACAACCTCTCCAACACAATGCAGAACTTTCAATTGTCTTTGCAAATGAACGCGTTCAGAGTCGAACAACGATAAATGGCAAACCCAAACAGGGATCGCAGCTTACTAAACAAGGAATGCATTCGAGAGTTGGTCAGTGGCACGAGCTTGAACTAAAATGACTAATAGGTATTGTGAGTGCTAGCATGACCATCCCCCATCACAGAGACACCCGCCATATCAACACCATCATCTGCTGCTCTAACTTTCCTTCAAAGTATTTCTACTCTCTTCTCTTATCAGAAAAGAATGTTTTTTGAAGTACACAGTATTTGCTGGTAAATTTCCACCCATAAAACACACACTGAACCACTGACTGATATAGTTTAGTAATCAAGGGTAACCTCTACATTACTTTGCAACAAAAGCCTCTTCTTTACATTACTAATGATGAATATAATTATATTTCCAATCTCATCCTGCTCTAAACCAAAATGTGACTCCTGCTGTCTTTACTATCAATAAATTTCACACAATTTGTTGTGCATGTGAAAATTTTGTTGACGGCCAAATCCTAAATATGCCTCATGTTTTTGCAATTAGTGAAACATGAAACATGAAACACAACCTACTCTGTTCCAAGGCTCATTGCAGATAAGGGCTCCTTCATGATTGACTTTAATGTTGAACTGGAGTTTCATTCATCTAAAATAACATAATGTTAGTCTGTGATAAAAGTGCATGATATTACTACATTATGGCAAGCACATGGACAGCCCACACAGCTCATTATTTTTAATTAGCCCAGCCTTGTTCATTTTGACCAGATTTACAGACTCTGTACGTGTTTCTGCGGCCGATTGCACTCCCGACGACATTTAGCAGCACCTGCCCCGGTGGCCTGCATGCAAATCGTTTTTGCAGTGTGGCCTCCAAAGTTCAGAAAAGTGAACGCTCGAAAAACCTTGTGGATGATGGAGGAGACGGGCGCTGTATGAAAGAGGATGTAGAGTCACAGGTGTCTTGCAGGAATGTCACCAGCAGTCAGGGGAGGAAAAGAGGAGACGAGCACCCTTTTTGGCGGTAAAACGAATGAACAGGCCGTCACAGGGCCGTGGCTGTCCCGAGTGTAATTTACCCCATAACCTCAGGTTTTCTGCATCTGTTGCCACAAAGCCGTGCTCTTCTGTGTGTGTTTGTTTGGTATCCCTCCAGAGGTGCAACCAGTGTCCGATTTTAGTGCTTTTATTACCCCAGACCGTATGAGAACACCTGATTGATGTTTGTGGGAATGTGAGTGTTTGGTGTGATTGGCATTAAGCTTCCTTCACCACAGAAACTCTCCTGCGGTCCATTTGGGTCTGACGGGTGCTGATTGGGTTCAAGTGCTTCTCGACTGCAGATGCCATTTGAAGATTGCTTTCATCCCCCTTGAAACACAAGGACAGATAAGAAACTGACTTTTTTTTTTCCTCTGGGGATTCGAAAAGCTCCCGCTCACAGACACAAACACAGGTACGCAGTGCAACTTTTCTGTTTACCTCTCCCGCTTCTTTTTTGTGCCTTCTGTCAGGCAGGTATACATGCACACACGCTCGCACACACCCAGAAAGAACATGCCATAAATTGTATTTGCTTGCTCCAAGGCAATTCCCTTCAAAAGAGAAAAAGATGTTGAGAATGATTGGTCTTGAAAACCCTTTAACTCCCCAGTCTACAACCACTCCTCCATGCCATCTTATCTTCCCCATACAGCATGCTAATCAAAAGCGGTCGCGCCCCACTATCTCTCTGCGGGATCAGCAGCTTTGTCTAAGCCCTTGCCATGAATGTCTTAAAAGCAACACCTTTTAAATTAGCACAGGTGTTGGCTTTGAATCCCGTGTAACACACATCAAAAGATGAACAAAACTGCCAGCAAAGTCATGAAACCGACATAACAAATCCCATTTTCAGGGTGTGGGGAACGGTGACCATTAAGCCGAACGGGCAGCTTTCATCTCAATGAATAACATGCATGGACTGTTGTGTTCAGTAAACAAAAAGGTGCAAGACTTCTAGCTTCAGAGAAATCACATTTTATGAACTTTTTTGTACATAATGTTTCATAACGGAGGCTTGGGATAACAGGATTTAGTGTAAATGCCTGTCTTGAGTGAGCTCAACCATCTGAAGCAGGAGTTTTTTTCATGAATCAAATTCAGAGCTTATCTGACTCAAGTTGAGTCATATTTAAGAAATGCACATGCCTGACTTCAGATCAGAGACCTGAGACATCAAACACAAATCCCATACACATATTAAAAATGTAGAGCAATGTGAATTTTCCTTGTACATCAGTTCCAAAAACAATGTAAATGTGCACAGTTCAACATGACATTAAGCAAGAAGTATCGCCCAGGAAGATGATTTTAGATCAAGATAATTAACATTTTCTAGCCACTGAAGTTCACATTTGGATTACAATCTGCTACTTTCATGTACAAATAACAGAAGAGTGACAAAATACACTTTAAACATCCTAGTTTTTCCATGTTTTTATTTCATTAGAGGTATTTTTGGAAGCAATTTCATTGGATTATTATTTAAATGAGGCTGCAGCCTTGGTTCAGTGTTATTTATTATTTCAGTTAAAGCACTCAAAATGGCCTAAAGCAAATATTTTGCTCTGGATGCATTTTAAATCACAAATCACATAGTATGTGCACTTACTATAGGTTAAAAAAATTGATGAAAATAAATAAATGCAGCTCAGGTGAAACTTGACCTGTGTTCAGAGTATGTGAGTACAAAGAAACTACAATGAAGATGAAGTCAAGTCTGAAACCTGTTTTATGGGCCTGTGGGTCTGGTTTAACTGGTAATGTTGGTGTATGAAGCACTGGTGTGTTTTAGTTTTCAGAAAATCAAAGCGAAAAGAATCAAATAAAGGTAATCGTTGATATTTGTCTGTATGTTACTTTGTAAAGCCCGCTACTTGCGATCACGCAGTACAACCAAATGAATGTTGTTCCACTTTAAAGCTGTATCCATTTATATGCCGACATCATGCCTAGCGTGCAACACTGCTGTGTTTCGATGAAGCGCTACTTTCGTCTTTTTGAGTAGATTGTAATAGAAAACTTTACACCCTCTGCAACTTTGAAACCCAGCAAAGTACTGAGAGTAGATGCTCGTCAAAGGGAAGCGGACTACTCATGATACTCCTGGGACTTTTTGGATGAGTATGGTACAAGCCGTTGGCAGGCGCTTCAGGACAGTGTGCATACTACATCACACTATGGTAATATTAATAAAATCTGGAGTGCTTTTCAGGCATCTCTCACCATTTCTCTCCACTGAAGACTCGAAGCAATAAAAATGTCCACAGGTGGGTGTGCGGCAATGCTGGATAACGCGCCGGTTCGGTGGAAAAAAGCTGTCTAACGGCTGTGCGACTTGAATTTACTGCTGTTCGAGGGGATTTGAAAGTAGCCCGCATCTGCACTTTCACAAGCCGCAGCTTGACGTGTTGTATGAGCTTGTGATAATGCTGTTCCATAAGGCTTTTTGTAGGTTTACAGGCAGAGAAGCCTGATAATGGTTAGCTATAGGGAGCGGGGAGTGAAGGGATGTGCTTACTGGGTTTCAGAACATCTGTCACGTCAAGAGTGAGATATTCGTGATGAATGCATTTCACATCAGCCTCCCACATTTTCTCCCGGTGCTCTGTGTGTACTTCTATCTTGTCATTGTATTTTCTATGCTTCTCTGGCTTCCATTGGAGATATTACCATGCATACCTTGAATTTTGTTTGTCTCCCTTATTTTCTTAGTCCATCCCTTTCCACGTCTTGTATTTCTCTACCACCCTCTAGCTCTCGTTTTGTGTGTTTCTCTTACTGCCATCATAACCGGTTATTTATACTACTTACTTTTTCACTCCATTATCCCATCATTCGTCTTTACAAGTCCATCTCTTCTTTTTCCTGCCTCTTTTATCTTCCCTTTCTCTCTTTTAATACCCCCTAGATGTCAACTGCCTCTTATGGCTATCGTCTCCATTTATTCCTTTAGCTATCTTTTTTTTTTCTTTTTTTTTCTTTTTTTTTTCTTTTTTTTTTGTTCCCAGGCCCTACCCTTCCATTAGTAAGGATTGATACTACTGCTGGGAGCATTTAGGAGGAGGGCAGAAGAGAGGGAGGGATCACAGTGGCCATCGGATGTTGTGCAAGAATGAGAGAATGAATGGTAAACGAGAGAGAGAGCTCCTAAAACTGGACTCATTTCACTTCACTCGCCCCCCTGAGTCGAGTTAGACGCAGCAGTCATAAGGAAATTCTGACGGAGGGAAGGGGATCAAAAGAGAATAGGGAGGGACGGCGAGAGAGCAAGTTAGAGAGGGGCCAAGAGATTGGATAACAAAAATAAGCGAGTGAAAGAGAGAGAGAGCTCCTCTAGCCAGACTAATTGAATTCCGATTTTCCCTCTGAGATTGGTTAGCAGCAGCAAGCAGGCAGACAGGCTGCCCCCAGCATGGATCAGCTCTATCCAACCAATCACACTAATACAGTGTTTATGTCCAATCCAGTGCAGCCCGGTCAATAGCTTCTTCTCCCGTGCAAAGCCAAGAGGGAGTTTACTGGGGCCAGAGCCAACTTTAAAAAATGATACATAATTGAAAAGGCCTACATGTTAGCTGGTGATACAATCCAACATACAAATCAACCCCTTTTGAAAACAAGGTGTGGAGGGAGTTGCAAGTTTATTAATTTTTGTGGAAGAATACTTGAATATGAAGCGGTGGTTGCAGCGCTGCAGTGTAAACATCAGCGAGAGGGTGAAATGTTTATCAAGGTCAGTATTGGTACTGGTTCCTCTCGGGAGGCAGAGGCCAATAGAAATGCAATTTGTGGAAAACCGCACACTAACCAGTTTACTTTGTTCTTTCTGGTGATATTTTGTATTTTCCTTATTGTCAACAAGTCCAATGAAAAGACTGCAAGTGAAAATGAATTGATCGCACTAACAATTTTTACCTGTGTGTAGCCAGAGCCTGGTATATGTTGGTCCTCTGCGCTGCAGACCTCCACACTGTTGTTGCAAGCACGTCAATGAGACTACCTAACAATGAAAACTGGTATTATTAATACCAGCTCACCCAGTGTGTTGTCATTTTAGGCTGAAAATAGTGGCCAATAAATCCTCTGTTAACTCTTAATTTAATTAAGTTTTGCTGAAAACTACAGTGCCCAACTCTTTTTTGAAATTACTGAGCAGTTTATGAAATTAAACTGCAAGTACACCATTAAAATTCACAACTTCAGCAGGAACCAGTGGGCTCGTGGCAAGCACAGGGAAGATCGGGAATTCAGAAAATATCGGAAAACAACTAAGACATTGCTGATTTTAATTTTTCATTGAAATTGTTGAGTAAGTGGCCTATAGAAAGCCCGCCATATAACTACCAGCAAATTACTCATGACAAAATGTACATTTGTTCAGAGTGAACAGATTATTTTTCAAGTATGGCTGCAGAGTATCTACATGTTTGCATGCACGTGCGTCTACGTGTTTGTTTCTCTGTAATTGTACATTTGTATTTGTGAGTTTTGTGTCTGCGCCTTAAATGCCGGTGTGCCTCCAGCTGTGCCATAAAGCACGGGGGTGTCTCTCTCTACGCTCATTATTCGCCTCCTCTCCTCTATCTCCCTCGTTGCTCTACGTCAGTACCCATCACCATGCAGCCTTTATGAATATTTAACCAGTCCTCAAGCCTCTCTGCTCTCTGCTCTCTTCTCATGCTCCTCCTTTTATTCCTGTGCCTTTTCTCTTATCCTCTGTCATACCTTTTTGTCGCTGCTGCACACATTTGTCTCTCTGTCTCCCCCTGAAAGTCTTGTAAGTCATTCCTTCCTTTCTCTTTCTCCCTCCATCTCCCTCTGTATCTCTTTGTCTTCGTGTTTCCGCACATCATTTGCTCTTTCCTACAGTGGGAGAGGAAGCTACTGCTACACACCCTGCCCCTTAACGCCCAATCGTTGTTTCTTATTTAATCTGTTCCGCTTTATTGAATTTAATTATTTCTAAATGATTAACTTAGAGTTCAGAGGGAGGGAGGGGGCAGAAGGACATATGTTGTGAGATGGTGTGGAAGGGCCACTGGAAGAAAGATAGTGGGGATCGTGGCTTTTTGTTTTGGAGACAGGCAGAGTAAATAGCCTGGTATGCACACTCATCAGTCTTTGATTCCATTACTGCAGCATGGCTGCAAATGCATGCCCTCCTCCGAGCCGTCAGCTCTCCTCATCCTAAAACGCACCTAACAAAATCACAATATGTATATTTGGGTGTGTTGTGTGTGTGTGTGTGTGTGTGTGTGTGTGTGTGGTCATCAGAGAGAGGAAAAAGAGAATTTGTGTGTGAGTAGCTACAGGTACCATATCACTCTATTTTTCAGAGTGTCAGTGTATGTGTGTGTGTGTGTGTGTGTGTGTGTGTGTGTGTGTGTTTGTGTGTTTCTTCGTGACAGGTGTAAAGGACCAGCAGGTACTGTTTACTTTCGCATTGCCGTACCTCAAAAAGCGGTATTCATTACAGTGCCAGAAGGTGCTGAAAGCATAGCTGTAATGATGTCCAATAGGCTGTCAGCTCTGTATATGAAAATGTGACTGGTGGAGAAAAGAAACTAGAATGATGGGCTTTTACAATGCTACAGTACCCCTCCAATCACAGTGGAAATACCAATGTAGATTTACATCAAGCATACACAAAGGAGAAAAATGGAGTTGCATAAATACACACATGCTTGTACAGACATTCATGCATGGCGAGAAACACACACACACCAGTAGTTTTGCCACACACCTTTCTCTGAAATGAAAACTTTGTATTATCCAGAAATAAACCTCATCGATTATTCATTTGTTTGGACAACTCAAATGTCCAAAAATAATGAGATTTGACCATCACAATGTGAAGCTGTCTGCCTGCTTCTGTATATAAGGCGGTTCTCTGCAGGCACCCATATCACACACAAGCTCTGCTATAGGTGAACCTCCCTGTAGATAGGGCTTCACTGTCTTGCTCAAGGACTTCTTGAAGGTGTGTTCACGGCAAATGGTCTGCAGGATTTACTCCTGTTGCTGGGATCGTTTGGTCAGGTGAAAAAAAAGGAAAGTCTTGTCACACAGAATAACCACCCCTGACATGCCTGAAATATCTGTCTTGTCTGTCTTCCAGAGTCCTGGAAATTACTTCAAAATGCATTTGATCACAGTGGCACAAACATAAGGACGCTGACATCTGAGAACAAGTGGTTACTCATGCTTGTCACTCTGCAGTGTGAGCCCAAACAAAACAAATACAGAAATGCAGAAATCTAAATATAGAATGTGGCTGTTATTGTAATGCAGTAGTGTTACTGGCTTCCCAGCATGGTGGTTTGAGCTTATTTCCCAGCCTGATGGACAGTTACTTTACTCAAGGCCACATCATTGTGCGCCCCTTTGGGATTCCAAATGCAAAAAATAAAAAACAGTGTGTACTTCTTTGTCCCCCATGCATGTGACACTTAAATAAGGCTTTTAGATAGCACTGAGTGCAGCAAGTTTCTCTGTAA
The DNA here is from genome assembly GCA_023238725.1 of Scortum barcoo. NCBI lineage: Eukaryota > Metazoa > Chordata > Actinopteri > Centrarchiformes > Terapontidae > Scortum > Scortum barcoo. The sequence continues at coordinate 17,454,863 of CM041544.1, read as the reverse complement.
GGATTACATTTTACAGCACTGTACAATGGGGCTGTCACTTTTTTCCAAAAGTAATTTATTAAATCAGACAAATTATGTGTTAGCTCGAATTAGTTTGAATTAATTCGAACCAACCCACATGGAGTAATGCGCGAGTGTGAGATACAGGGAGCTGTCACGCAAGCACGTGTGGCCGGCCATTTCCATCTGTTGTTCAGCTATCAGTTGTGCAGCCTTCATATTTTCCTGTAGGGTGTCTCCTAAATGCACTGTGTGTCTTGAGTATGCAGTCAGACGAGGCTGTGTAGTTGCTTCACTTGTTTCAGGCGCCTCACTTGGACGGCAAGCAAGCAGGTGTATGCCCAGATTTGTTGTTGTTGTAGCGGAATGCAGGTTTTTTTTTTTTTTTACAAAGTTGGCATACAGCCTTATCTTTGTTCGTCATTTTTGCCATCTACATGGTAAAAACCAAAGTACGACACACTGCTTCTTGGGTGCTTTAGTGTCGTGATCATCCAATCAGCACTGCTTTGCTCAACAGTGTCCCCCTTCTATTCTTATTTATTATCCTAATTTACTAAGAGGTCAGTAGAGCTTCCAATAAGTCAGGCTTTTAAAGACTTTTAAGAAACACAAGACAAACTACCTCAATGCATAAAGGCAGTAGAGTTTGACAGGTCATTACTGCTTGATTATGAAACTATTTCCCACATTTGAACAAATGTTCAAGTTTTGAATAAAAAGTGACCATCTTACAATGCACAAAAAATACATTAATTATTGCAGATGTATGAATTATTGGTGACAACCTGACTGTATAGCAGAGAAATAGTGAGACTTGCAGTCAAGGTGGGTCAGAGCTGCACAAATCAAGTGTTGACACACTCCCACTGCAGCAAAGCTTTGCTGACCAGTGTTAACTTTTTGTGCTCCATTAGCTGAAAAGGCTGATTGTGTATGAAAGCATTGCAACCGCCAACATGCCCCACATTTCTCCACTTCCTAAGCTTCTTATTGTGCTGTCGCCTCAATCTTAATTTACTTTGTCTGGAGTTTAAATTGTTGTGGAAGAGAGTGTGATGGACAGATTGAAAAATTATCTGTTGCTACAAAGACACCATCTAATGGCGTAAGCAGTTCTCTTTAATGTTCCTGAAATACCGCTTGACAGATTTAGATTCTACGGAGCGACAGATGTGTAAATATTGTACATGTGTGCACAGGTGCCCCACACATTCATACATTCCTGTTAATTCTAATGCTGATTAAGATGAATTGATGGCCCGACAAGAGCAATGGAAAAAGCAGGTTTATTGTTTCGGTGTGTGTGCGCGCACATGTGTGTACCGTGTCTTTGTGTCTGTAAATGTAAATGTATCCAGCAGCTTGTTCATACACAACTGTTTGTGTTGAGACTTGCTTTGAACGAGTGCCAGTACCTGGGAGAGTTGCAGACAGATTGAAGGGCAGATGAGGTACAGTAGGTGAGAGATTAGAGAGGGGCCAAGTCAACTGTGTGTGTGTGGATTTTCTGTAGGAAATTATGTTTGTAAATTATGTTTGTGTCAGTGTATACATATCTAAGAGGCTTATGTATGCACATTGAAAAAAAAATGGAACATAAGACTCACATACCTGGAAATGTATACCTATACCGATTTATACCCGTCTGTTGTGACGTAAAAATACCCATCTTCTGTGTTTTATTCGAACATACAAAGGTGAAGTTTCTTTCTGTGTTTAACAAATTGTTAGGCAATGACACGTTGTTCTTCATCACTGTGGTATTTGCACATTCTGAAATAGATCCAGTGATGTGATAGTTCTCTGACATGAATAACTTGGATGTGATTATTTTTGTTGCATTATGTGTGTTACGTTGTCAGCAAGCACGGATTCCTCTTCATCTGCTGTTGTGACAAGAGGTGGATGTTTTTATAGATAATTACATATCAGAGACCTTGTGAGAACCAGTAAATTCTCCTCCTTTGGATGATGACCCATTGTGAGGGCTCAGTTTCTCCACAAAACCCTATCCATAATAGATTGTTATTGAGCTGAAGATCATTTTTCACCTGGGATGACACAGTGGGGATTTCTCAAAATGTCAACAGCTCAGTGTGATTGCTCAGTGTGACACGGTTATCTCATTTCATAAGAAATCTTGCCTTACAGTCAGAGCAGAGATGCCCTATCCAAAAGAATCTAGCTGAGAGTCCCTATCAAACCGGGGAGCTTTGGGGAATGAATAGTCACTCACTGTAAGGCTTAATCGAATGGGAGCACTTTGGATGTTTAGCGTGTTTTGCTATGGCCTCCATGGCCCTGATTGAAGAAACAGCCACCTGAGGGCTCTGTGTTTGCAGATATGTCCACGAGCAACCCTGCGGTGAACTTAAAAACCCCTCAGAACTCAGTGCACCTCCTTTTAATGCAGTTTCCTCCCTGACCACCGCTGCTTTTAATCTCCATGCTTGATCACAAATAAAATTCAGGAACATGTAGTTAATCACCGTGGCGGCTCCGATGTGCACTCCTCTCACCAAGCCTGCTTATTGACTCAGCCAGCATCAACAATCAGCCTACTAAGCTTTTAATCTAAAACACAATTACCACCTATGACTCGATGGTTCTAGGCAATAATGTTTTCTGTTACTCCATGGGAACGGCTGCTATAACCCTAATTTGCACACTCTGATGGCCAGTTAGGCCAATAAACTGAAAGGCCGGACAAATACTTATTTGCAATCATTCATTCGTGCATATACATTTAACAAAGCCACTCTTCTATAAGCAGCGCTGTTATGATTATACACTAAGATGGCAAACACAATCATTAATAGATATTAAACATAATACATTCCATTAACAATGAACAGTCTAATATAATAAGCCTGTAGTTCACAACAAATTGGCTTTAGTTTGAACACTCTGGGCAGTCATTGAAAAATATAATTATCTTGTAATTATTAATAGTTACTAAACAAATATTCATGCTTGTTGTGATGCTGTTTTTTAATTTATTGGGGGTGGCAACAGCAGCCAATATAATGGTATGAATCATAGTTTCATTGTGTTTTTATCTCTAACTCCACTAGGTATGTTCTTGTGATGAGAGGGGTGTTTGCAGAGGTCCCTAGTTGTCTTGTTGTTATCTGTGCAAGGCTACAGTGCAGATGGGAAGTTAGATAGTCCCAGAGGTAGCCCCCTGTCTCCTCTCCACCACCAATGCATTTTCCCTCTCTAATCGTTCCGGAGCCTGGCCCCTACCACGCCTGTTTCTCCCTTTTTGTATTCATAGTGAAACCTCATCATATAGTATAGTAGCTGTTCAAACATTCACACCGGGGACAAACAGAGGGAGGCAGCGAGGTTGGGAGAATACCTCAGCCCTATTAATCTGACGAGCCCTCTAGACACAGAAACCTATCAGAGAGCTGTGGAAAATAGCGTGCCATTTAAGGCACATGAATGTGTTTGTATGCATTTGTGCCATATCTTCCCAGAGTGCACATGCCAAGAGCACAAACCAATACATTAAAATTGACATCACATTAAAAAAAAAAAAAAAAAAAACATTACAGTTCCACAGCAAATGAACGGATTGATTTAGCAATACATTATGAGAAGGTCTTGACCTCTTTACAATTACTGACTGGCCCATTTGAAGGAGGTTAATGAGGTTTCCAATATTTTTATCTTGAGAAAATGAAACATACTAGCTTTCATGCAAAATACAATAATTTTAACAGCTATTTCCTTCTCAAACTACATGTGGTCAAACTCTTCTTAATCCCTTTGATTTATATTGATCTAATATATGCCTTTCACAGTAAAGTACCGTTTAATTCACTGAACTATTCAACTGCCTCCTGTATCTTGTGTTGAACAAAAAATTAATTGATCGACAGAGGTAATAATTGGGAGATTAACTGAGAATGAAAATATTTATTCATTTGCAGCACTACTCCATGCAGCAGACTGCAGGAACTTTAAAGACAATTACATAATGCAGCTGTGAATACAATGCAATATTCAGTATCAGACAATGACGAATGTGTTCAAATGAAAGTTTACCTGTAGTCAATTACAGTTATTAAAAGTCACAACCTCAGTTAACTAAGGAAAAAGTCAGCAAGGTGTACGAGTGGAATTTCAAATGAGAGCCTTTTCAAACCACTTTAATGCCCCGTGGTTCTCAACAGTCTGTTGAAGCTTGAGTAATAGTTTCTGTCAAAGCAATCCGATCATGCATACAGCGGAAAATATTTAGCGCGTTTCCAAATGGCACAATTTAACGATGTGACATCAAAGAGTGAACTAATTAAATAAAATCTTTGCGGCCTTTCTGGTTCTCTGAGGTTGTTGTGGGGCGTCAAGGTGCAGGTGATCCTGTTTAAGTGATAAGTAACCCTAACCCAACATCATGTGTTGTTGAATTTATGAGACACAACCCGGACAGGCTATAGTAAAATCTATAAAAAAATCTTTTAAAATCAACATTTTTTTAAAGGATGACACCTGCTTGCTTCTATGAGGAATGTCTCCCATGAGTACCTCAAAAAAAAAAAAAAAAAACATATTGAAGACAGCTGTCACAACCGGAAACCACTTTCAGAAACAGACTCACACCAACATGAATACAAGGATGACCACAGACCAACAGAAAAGGACATGCAAACTGAACTGGCAGTGACTGTATGTATCATTTTAGGTTTGGATGTCCTTTAACAGGGGCGCCGTGGTGGTAAGCACTGTCACTCACTTGCAGCAAGAAGGATCTAGGTTCAAACGTGTCGGCTGAGCTGGGGCATCTCTGCCTGTTCTCCATGTGCCAGTGTGTGTTTCTATTGGGTGCGCTTGTTTGCACCCACAGTCCACAGACATGCAGGTTAGGGGACTCTAAATTGCCCATTCAGAGTGAATGTGAGCATGAATGGTTGTCTGTTCTGTATGTCAGCCTTGTAATTGACTGGCAGCCTGTCCAGAGCGTACACTGGCTCTCTCAGTGTCAGCTGCTATCGGTTCCACCAACCCACCCAGCCTGAAGTAATGGATGCATGTTCCTGGACCATGGTCTTTAACGTTGGAAAGACAGAACCTATCAAGAGTGCATCTGCTGTCTCCCCAAGTTAAGAGAAAACATACGGTTGGAAATAAACGATGAAAATGTTCTGTGCAAAAAGTGTATTTCTACTGGATATCAAACTGACAAAAGAGAAATGTAAGGAGAGACAGGAGTGTAAGTGTAGAGATGAAAGGAGAGATGATTTTTGTTCACAATGATCTGGAGTGCAAGCACAAACATTAATCTTGTGTCGTATTTGCAAGTATCGTTTTCTCATCCTCATTTTAGTAAATAAAAAGCTTTGCCTTTTGATAATACAAGCAATTTAGCCGTCTCAGTCACCTTACCCTAAACAGGAATTTATATTCAAGAACTCTCTGAATTCATCAAAGATAGCGGAGATGGCCATTGCTGACTTGGGTTTTTAGCATAATGATCTTTCATAGGAGGAGGTGGCACGCGGTAGGTGTGATGTGCATGATAATAGCACGTGTAGTACATTTTTGAAAAGAAGCAGGTAGTAATCAGAATCTGGGTTGTATCATTCTTACTCCAGCAAGAAAATGACTTCTTACATTTTCCCAATAACAAATTGAGCTTTACAAATGAATAAAATTGACCTTCACAGATGTAGTGCTCTTTGAAAGGCTATCTCATTGGATTGCATTATTTTTGCTAAATGTTTGATTCCATTGTGTCCTGCCTCTGTAAATCCTGTTGAATGTGCTTCTGATGTGGCTTTTAAAGGTTGCTGTGACAAATTGCTACCTTGAGGAGTGTTGCAGAAATTTACTAGTACTCACCATTCATAAGCAACACCCTTCATTCTCCGAGGATAATTGTATTTCTTGCCAATATTAAGATTCCTCCTAAATTTTCAAAATACTGGATCCTGTCTGTCAGGAGATAAATTACTTTTTCTTTTACTTTTGAAACTAAGCATTATAATGGATGTTCATTAGGAAATTAGGCCATTTAGGCAGAAGCGTTTTTGTCCATGATGTGTGAGTTACAGCTTAGCCCTGGTGGGCTGTTGCTTTGAGCCCTAATGAAGAGCAGTATGTCACTGGCCATATGGTGGGAGTCATGGTGTTAGTAAAGCCACTCAGTGCCAGCTGAGACATGCTAAGATGGCAACTGTGTGTGTGTGTGTGTGTGTGTGTAAACTCCCAACTATGTGTACAGTATTTGCACACATGCACCAATAATTGTTCCTGCATGTGTACCGTTTGTGTACAGTATAAGTGTGCGCATGAGTGTATATATGTGGGTGGCTGTGGGTTGCTCCATGTGCCAACAAGCCTGGCTTGAGAAAGCGAACAGACGGCCTGGTTTTTCATCAGTGCGGGTCAGTGGCTGAAAGTAAGGCCTGAGAGGACCTGCTGGGTAGACAGACTGTCAGCCGCATCAAGTGGACAAATGGGGCTGTCCAGAGCCTGGGGGCATCCAGCAAGGTCAAGGGTCATTAGCAGCACATAGGTGTACACGACAGCAGTCAGTGTCTCTGACCTAGGAGCAGCTCTTGTCAATACGCTTGCATTTCTTTGTGTGGCTACTGGCGATGCAGTAAATTCTTATTTTCATTATTGATTAACCTGCTGATTATTTTCTTGACGAATCATTTCGAATCACAATTTCCTAAAGCCCAAAGCGACGTCATCAGATTGCTTCATCTGGTCCGACCTGATGGAGAAAAGCTGCCAATCAAGCACAAGCAAGAACTAAAGGACTATTTGATTAATCGTTTAAAACTGAAGTACCATTTATTAACTTCATGTTCCTTTATTATAATTGACTAATCGTTGCACGTCTAGTGGCTACAGTTAAATTTTTAACATCACTGCCTTTGGAATTGACTGTTGGGATTTGTACATGCTGTCAGGAGGAGATATTTGAGTCTTTGGTCTTTTATGGGAGAAAGTTATTTGATCATTTTATAAAACAAAAAGCCAAAATATGCAGCACTCCTCTTCATTCCTTTCAGCACACTTGAGGTAATCTGCAGCCAAGAGTGGCTCCATTATTTCATGCAAAGTCATCAGAGTGAAATATAAAAGTAAGACAATAAAAGAGAATCTGTCTGTTTGTTATATATTCAAGTGATGCAAATTATACTTTAGCCTTTGTGTCATAATCTAGGCATTGCCTGGGTGCATAAAGGACATAACAAATAGACTGTAATGCCCTGAAAGACATTAACAGTAATGACCTTATTCATTTGACACCATTACAATTACCCAGCCCAGGGGCTCAACAGCTCTCGTCTCCCTCTCTCTCCTCAGTGTCTTTGTGTCTCCCCCTTTCACCCTCTCTGTGCCTCTGCCTCTCTCTCCCTGTCTTTCTCTCAGTCAATTTCTCTCCAACGCCGTGATTCAGCTCACAGTTTGATTCACAGTCGCTTATCATGCATACATCATCCTGGCGAGACGCGTCTTCATCAGGCGGAACACACTGACGAGCATAAACACACACAAATGGACAACAATGGTGCCATCACATTTATCTTTAAACACCTTTTGAGATTTGAGGACGGGCGCAAAAGCACTGCAGTAAATTAGCACAAAACTGGGTAGAACTAATTAGCCACTGTTTTGCTGAGGGAGGTTAGAAGGGAGAGAGCATGAGAGATGAGATGTGTTTAACAGATGATCTATACGCAGGGTGCTTCGCAGTGCAAACCCCCACTGAGAGAAATTATTGCTGTAAACAGAAGCTTGCATCTCATAAATGCATCTGCATTCATTTGACTTGACGGCGGGCCTCACGATGCCATCTTTGGCAGCAGGCGATATCTCTCTCAGCAAGAACGGTATTGACTACCATCCACGGTAAAAACTGAGCAAAATATGGGTGAAGGGAAGGGAAGAAAGAGGTGAGACGGGGCTTGCCATCTGGTGTGAAGGCAGAAAGGAGCAGCAGCACCTCGATGACCTCGGTCTCTGGACCCTCTCATTTGTCCAAAATACTGCATCACCTATAATATAGCTGTAGAGAAACGGAGAGGACGAAATGACCCTAACGTTGAGGCTGGGCACACACTGATTATGATCTGTCCTGCGAGAGTAATTCCTCTATAATGTTCAAGCTGCTCCAGGGTAAGGCAACTAACCATATGTTAAGGTCTAAAGCTGGGTTTCCTAACAAGTGCATTCCTGTTATAGTTCTTTAAATTTGGTCTTCTGAACATTCAGCGTATGTATCATTACAAAAAAAATGCCCTTCATAATTAAAATTGCCATTGGGGGTACAATAGATAACACTGCATGCCGTTGAAATACAATAGAAATTTTAAAGGTGGCTATTTGTGTATTTGATATATTTCTCTTGTATATGAATGTACTCTGTATTATTGCAGCCCAGTTGCCCGTAGAATCCTTTTAGCACTATAATTTATAAATTAATTTTCATGGCTATTTCTATAATAAAATATAGAATGAGTAGATATGAATATATTTTATATATTCATCAACCAGCATCCAAGCACCAAGTGATTGCTATGGTAACCACTAATAATTACCCGGTAGCCATGACTAACAAAAGCCATATGTTTAATGTAAGTGGAGGGGCAGTGCAAGAACAATGCCCTTCTCTGTCTGCAGAAACTGCCTCTGTTCTGTAGATCTTTAATTACTGTTTTAATTACTTGATTGTTTGCATAGCAGCTTGGGCTTCAGAGAGAAGAATGATCTTACAAAATTTTGAAGGTGGCCTGGAAGATGACAAAGAAGAAGAAAGACGAAACACTCCATTTCTGTATTTGCTTAAATTTGAGATCCTTCTTACTGTTATCTGGTTACCCTGTCAGCCAGGTGTAAAAGGATAGCCATCATATTTTTTGTTGATGTCAGTGGTGATGCTACCGATAACAATAATGCTAGTATAAAGACAACAATTGCAACTGCCTTTTTACATTTGATCGGGTTGTTTAATGTTGATTTACATTTTGCTGTTCATCCAGTGTGACATTTAAGCCCATTCAACTCCCTTGATGCACATGTTGTGTCGAATACAGTTTGTGTTTTTATGATTGACAGAGAATAGTGTTTTTTGTTTTGTTTTTTCTGCTTATTTTTCAACTAAATTTCAACTGGCACCTCAGATGCATTTATTAAAAAAAAAAAAAAAAAAAAAAGATTAACTGAAAAGTATACTCAAGGCTGTTTTTTACTCTGGCTTCTCCAAAATAAGATATTAGCATTATCTCGAGTGCACCATCATTCCGTGTCCCCGCCCTTTGACCTCACCATGTGCTGCACACATATTAAAATGTGCTACAGCATTCAAACCAAGTTTATCTACAACACGCAGCAGATTTTTCTTCTCTGCCTGAATGGGGATAATGCTGTCTATCCTTGGGAAAAGTCTAAGACAATTTTTTTTTAATGTAAGAAATCTTGATATGCCAGACGTTAATATTTTGGTTATTTAGTTTAATGTAATTTAATTCTCTGAGGTGGAGATTAAAAGAACATGAGGTTTTGTGGTAAAATCGACCCCAAAATTGTGTTTCTCTTTGAATATTTTTTACGTTTGACTAATGTCAACCAGGAGCAGCCAGTGTTATAACAATAGACTTTCTCTCGTTCCAATTCAACATAACATCACACACATTGCTGGAGGCATTTAATACACACAGAGCCTGGTTTGACTGGCTTCTTCAATTTGGAAATGTATTTATAGTACAACAGTTAAACAGCTCAGATCAACCCTGAAACATCTTTTTTAAACCAACATTTCTTTTTACTTTATAAAACATGTATGTATGTTCTTGACATACAGTGTACTTGATTCACATTGGTTACATAACTCAGTTAAACTTCTGCATTTCCTTTCAAAACTATTTATTTTGTCTTTACTCTCCAAACCATCAAAGCTGGATTCATGAATGCGTCCCTGTGCCTTAGCTGATATGGTACACCGTGCGGTTTCTGAATAGCAAATAGAAACATCAAAGCAATGCAGATTACTGCCAAAGCCATAATTGCCTGTGTGATCCCAAAAATTAGTCTCTCGTTCCATGTTTTGACAAAGTACAAGGTAATTTTTTCAACAAGTGCTAATGAGAAGAGCATCTTCTAACTGAATGATCACAGGGAGGTCCTCTGGGGACCTTTATACATGCTAAAATCTTTTCATTTTTACTACACAATACAGGAGGAGTACATGGCCCCGACGTGGTTTTAAAAAATGTCACAGAAGTGACATGGATGGGCTCAATTCTAGGTCATCCATCACAGGCATGGTTGTAAAGGTTAAATAGTTGTATTGTATATAAATGTATTTCTCAGTAATTTTACACATTGACCCCCAACCCCAGGTCTTTGCTTTTTAAAGCCTTTATGTTACTACTAAGCACTTTAATTTCACTTCTTTTTAGTTTCTTACTTTCAGTATATTGATTTATACTGTATGCAAGATGCATTTACTTATGCAAACTTATAAGCCCAAGTAAATTGGAGGGTAGCTTGTAGCCTTGATCTAAAATTTCATTATTATTACAGTATCTTATCCTTTTAACAGATTCACCAGTGAAACAAACAAACTAAAAAAACAAATTCGCATGAAACACAATGAAACTTCAAAAAAGTTTAATTTAGAACTAACTACTGCAGAGAGTACTTTGACAGTCAAGACTGTTAAAAATGACACCCTCGTCGGAGCACAAACAGATGTGTCAGTAACCAACTGTTCCTCAGAGATTTGTTCCTGCTCTTTCCTCATAAATAAATATAAATATATATATGCAAAGGGAACAGAGAAGGTCTTTCTAAGTATCTCTACCCTATCTACAAACAGCTGTCCAGCAGCAGCAGGGACACTCGGAGCCCAGATGCAACTATTAGATCCAATTTTCTTATATTGAACAGAAGGAAACTGAGGAGAAACGAGACAGTTGCCCAACAAAAAAATATACTGCTGCTAAAAAAAACATGCAAATTGTGAAGAATTATGTTGAAACTTTAAGCTTAAAACAAAGCAGCCCTTCCATGACAATGACTCATAATGTCCAGTAGACACAATGGCTCACTCCATTGATTCAGTACTATCACAATAATTACATTGCAGACAAAACTTAAAGATAAGAATCTACGTAATTCCATTTATTTCCCATCAGTATTAATCTTTTGAATTCTGAACTCACTAATGTATTTGCCCAAAGCTACCCCCGCTTCAGTACGTTTGCTTTATTTTACAAAGGTCACGGGCTCCCATTGTTTAAAAAAAAAAAAATCCATCATAAACAGTTTGCAGAGGCATACTGCTGCCTTGACTAACCTAATACATCATTTTAAATGAGATGATTATGCTAATTTTTAACATGACTCGCAGTTATATCAAAACTAAATCCACTATGCTTGAATCGAATACGAGGAGATAATTACCTCCACATAGCCCATCGCTCCATCTTAAGTTTTGTTTTTGGCTTGACTGCCACCAGAGGACCACAATAGAATAATCCAATGGAAAAAAAGTGGACATTTTCATATTAAATGTGGTAATTAGCGGTAAAGTACAATCACGTCTGGAGAGATAATCGTAGCTGTCAACTCTTATTGTGATATTGCTGCATTGTGGTCATAATAAGTACTGTAAGTAATTGGGTTTGAAGGGTGGATTGTTTGAATATGAATAGCGCCTGGCATTAGATTTTATTATTGAAATTAGGTGCAGTTGCTGAGCTTCCTTTGTTCATGCAGAATATTCGCGCAGTGTGTACGCGCTGCATACCACGTGCGTGTGACGGGCCAAAATGTTTTGTGGGACCTTATATTATTATAAACTCTCCTTAAACTGGGAAATACAAAGGGAGGCTTTGCATTGTGGTCTGCGAGTGGACTGGGACATCGGGTGTGGCCGTGTTTGTCATTCACGTGTGCATCAGGAGGTGTATTTGTGTGATTGTGTTTACGGTCATATTCAGGTGGATGTACATGGATGCATTTTTATGCGTCTGTGCAGGTGGCTCCATGTGTCTGCTTGAGATTAATCTAATGGTGGGAAATTCAATCAGACCCTGCTGTTGAATCCACCCTGCGAAGATCCATCAGCAAAGCGGGGGACATTTACACAGCAGCAGTGAGGGGACATTCTTTACAGCACAGACAAAGGGGAGGAGGAACATGCCGGCACTCTGGACTCATTTCAGAAGCTGCCATTTGTGCAGGCGTGGCGCTGTGAACAGAGAGAGCAGGGAAATAACAAAGTTAACAAAAACAGTGAAAGTCAAAGCAGATCCATGTGAAATAATGCATGTCATTTATTCTTAATATTCCCCAACTTTGGTCATGCTTTGGTCTTGGCAAATTAAATGGGCCTCCCTTGTGCTGTCATGTGGAGTTTTCTCCCTACATCTCTGGTGATTTCTCTCTCTTTTTTTCCCCATCTTTTGCTTTCTCATCTGTTTGAAATGGATTGTCTAGGAAAGAAAAAGAAAGAGGGTTTAAGTAGAGGCAGTCATGAGAACCGTAGATCACTCTTCACAAAGCTCGGTTGATAATCGCATTTTATAGCACTGAGTATTATTGAATAAACCTTCAACTCTCAACTACTCTTCTGCCATTGATTAAGTTTGCTCGACATAATAGAACTCACTCGACCAACGTAACCATCTCCACGCACGATATCCAATCCAATCCAATCCTTGTGTGCTTCTGATCGACTCAAATATGAACAAAGATGAATTTTTGATGGGAGAAAGTGATGAAGAAATAATAAATCAGTTAAAATAGTATTGTTTAATTTCATTTATGTATGCACAGTTTTGAACCAATTCTAGTTTTACGCAAGCAGCTCATATTTATTGTAACATTGGAAATTGTCCTTTCAAGTCATGGCAAGATGATATTGTAAAGATACTCCTTACCATAGTTAGGCTCGTATACTACAGCAGGAGGTGCATTTGAAGATTAAAGTACTTGCTGTAAAGTACTGTTAACTTGCTGACTTCATGTGTGTTCATGTGTGTATCGATTTTATGCTCCACTTTTGAGAGGATCTCTAAAGGGCACCAAAGCTGTGAGTGAAACTAATGTACTGTTTCTATTTTCATTTCATTTTAAACCTTGCAAAGCCACTATAGGTCTGTTTTTAACATGCGCCTGAACGGTGAATGGAATCGGTAAAAGCACATGAACATAACAGAAAAATGTCTTTAAATGGCCTGCATACTTTGTTGATGTATTGTTTGATATCTTACTTCTGTGTTCGTGTGTGTGTGTGTGTGTGTGTTATTATAACTATTATTCATTATTGAGGGCATGTTTTACAGGCTCCGTTCTGAGCATCAGCACCAAATAACATTAAGTCATTATCATTCATCACTCTGCTTCACAGCCCTTTACCTCCTAATTTTTCTCTGCTTCTTAAGATACACAAAAAGCTCCTTCAGTTTCTTCTCGCATGGGGAATCTGGCGATCTCTGGGCAAGTCCCAGCCACTGATAATTAGCTTGCTTGTCAAGTGGACACAACTAGACGAACAAGCAGCTCTCGCCGAATTAAATGAAAGTGTAGCCATGGATATAGCTCTATGAAATTAACATCTCAGCCAATCAGTCAGTCCTGACTTTCTCTGACTGCTGGAGTCGGCTGTGTTTCACCACTGAGAGATGGCCCGCTGGGGGCCATGCTAGCCAGAATACAAGAGCCACAATTAAATCCCTGTGTCACTGCCATTAATGATGCTAATCTATTCATATATCTGGAGATCTTCCGGCCTCGTCTTGTTGAGCTGTGGACACTGCTTTGATCAGGATGAGATACTGAGGGCTCTGCACATGAAGGCAGCATAAGTCAGAAGCCTTTGCAAAGGGATGCTGCTGTTAGTTAGGAAGTATACACATATGAGTAGACAGATCCACACAGTTAGAGATGTAATAGGATTGATGTTTTCATTGCATTTTATGTTAACAGAGTATGCTTTGAAACATTCTAGTATATATTACATTATTGTCTTTCTAAAAGAAGCATTTTTGAATGAGTCACTTTGCTACTTACTGTGCTTTCCAGAAAATACTATGAATTCCCGGCCAATTTTTGGAGATGGAAACGAATTCAAGATGCAGTCAGTGGCTTGAGTGGAATCCAGCTTGCGGATATGTAAATGCATCCTTCCCCCGCTATAGGATTATTCAAATGAGATTGTTTAAGACCCTGCTACTTTTGTCTAAGCTATTGTACCAGTCTGGGAGAAAAGTAATTGAATTAAAAGTGTGGGAATCATGAAACTATCAGGCGGAGTCACGCCATACTAGCGGGGACTGTCAATCAACATGAGGGAAGTACAAGTGAGCTGAGAGGTGAAGGGAGACTCTCTGAAACAATGCGTTGCACCTGGGTCCCATTTATGTCCCTGCCCCCATCTGCTCGACTTGACTTTTTGTAGGTGGTGAACTCGGCGGGAGAAACACCTGATCAGAAAAAGACTGAGAAAAGCTAAGAGACAGACAGCGAAGATGATGGGCAATAGGTGCCACTTATCTCATTAGGCTCCCCTTCACCTCCCAGCACCTCATCATGAATGCTTAACCTGGTCCTTGCCGGGTGTTTTGCGGCCGGTTTTAGAAATCACCCATGCCAGGCGCCGTTTGAAGAAACTTAATTGTATCTGTTGTCATTTGCCCCAGATTGAAGCAGTACACGGTCGCTCTCCAACCTGTTTTTGATAGACTCGATGAAAGGACAGCACAGCTTGGTCACAGTGGGTTCCGGTTGCGCTGGACAGCTCACAAAGTCTCCACCTGTCTAGGGAAGCCCACTTGACGCTTTGATTAAAGAACCTGTTTGATTGAGGATCTCCAAGTAAAGGAAGAGAGGGGATTTTGGCAAAGTCATCAGAAGCCAAAAAAAGCCAGCAGATAAAAGACAGAAATGCAAAAAGAATTTGCAACAACAGGCCTATTTCTATCACTTATTTGCTGTAGAGACATGTCATAAATATGTTAACACATATTTATTGGCATTTCTTACTCTTTAGTAGACAGTTTACCTATTCACCTTTCTGGAATACACTTGTGTCATATAAAATACATCCAGTTGCCAGTTCATAAGAGGCCACAACTGTTGTTGAGGCTGTAGTGTGTGGAGTTGTTGAATGATATGGTGTTACAGGGAGTTCTTACCAACATTGCGTCCATCCTGTTGTGCGTAGACAGGGTGCATATATTGCATTAGTATTAACATGACTACTATGACTATTATTTTGTTATATTCAAATAAGGGCAACACTGTTCATTTCATTTGACAAGCTTTAGAAATGCAGATGACAGCAAACGGGGGAAAAAAACAATGCAGAACTTTTGTGTTGTTGATTGTAATCAGCCGTTCCATATGTTTTTTTTGTTTGTGATGCTATCTCAGTTGCTGCTTGTATAGCAAGGCCAGGTGTTGGAGACGTACCTATCTCCCCTTTGCTAATGTGCTACAAGCTCCCCTCCTGTGAGCCAGCGAAAAGTGTTTATCAGATTGGCAGTCACACATTTTCAGAGACTGAGGCGAGCGTGCGTTCTTATACAGAAGCAGGAGGAGTGTTCATCTCACGTCCTTGGAACATTGTATGCCATCTATCTTTTTGTCCCTGTGTCTGTGTATTTCTGTTTAACTGTTTGTACTGGTACTGGTACTGATAACATATTTAAAGCTGAATTTTACAATGAGACCATTTTTGTTCTGTCCTGATTAGGATTGAAACATTTTTGATGTTTGTACAACACAATACAAAGCAGACAGCAAGAAAGAAGATGCCGCTCTCAACAATATTGACAGGCATGTGTCTTTTTAGACACGATACTGAACACCCCACAGTAACAGTGTCTTTCATTTTACAAGTTTTACAACTCCTTTTATATGAAGCAGCAAACAGCTTGTCATTTTTGCAATCTTTGTATTTGCTAGCGGTTCATCTACTGTGACTCCTGGTATACGTGATCCTATTCTAACCTTTGGAAACACAGATTCACTGTATTTGCACTTTGCATACCTCTCTTTCTTACAAGACCTACAGTAAGCAGAGTCCTCTGAATAAGTAGCCATTGAAGGTCAGAGCAACATCTGCATCATTTTCCCCGATCCCTCCTCTGCAGTTTCTGTTTAGAGTATAAAGCTGCATGTCATTGCTGAGCCATGCTCGCTGACTGGAACGGAGCCACTGTGTACCGGAATCTGCATTACCTGCATGCATGTGTGTGTGCATTTGAGTTTATATGCATGCCAAGGTCAGTCTGACTCCCACGTGGGGGTCAGTCTAGGTTTCAGGTTCCTCTTTAATGCTCTATCACAGTGGGTGGCGCTTAGTCCACGAGGTCTACAGTCATGACTCTAACTGTGATTGCTAAACGCCCTGCAGATGTTTTGACATTAGCTGTTGAATACATTCATTTAGTCAGCAAAGCGATGGAGAACTGCAGCAATGCATTCATACACTTTTCTTTTATTTCTTCATAGACTCTGTGTGTAGACAGAATGGGACTTGACACGAATGAAGCACAGTCAACTATTAACTCATGCTGTTATCACTCTGAAATCTACATGAGCTGAGATGTTTAGAGACGGACAGCTGTGCTGCCATCATGCAGGCACATCATTGTAGCTCTAAGTGATGGTGCAGTTTTTGTTTACTCCATCTTATCTGATACATTTATCACAATATATGTACCCAAGGTGACTTAATTCTACTTCAATTATAGAGAACAACTGCACCATGTTCATTCATGCAAAAACAAAGAAAGGTGAGGAGAGAAATTAAGTGCAGTTTCCCCTGAATGCCATTATTCTGAAAGAAAGAACTACGGCCCCTGAAGACAATGTCATCACAGCTTGTTGAGTGGGAGCTTGGCAGGCTTTCTCAATAATTTAACAATTAACAGCAGCAGCACTGACCGCAAAACACATTTGAAGGAATTGCAATAACAATACTTATTTTGCCCAGAAGAACACTTCCTCTCACATTTTATGAGAGATGCTACTGAACAATAAGCCTCCAGTGATTTCTGACTGTGACCGCTTTTCACATATTGTTGATTGTGATTCTAATTGATATCCAACCAAAAAAGATTCATTCTAACATTTAACCTTAAACAATTAAAGAAAAAAAGCACTTGCAACTTGCAGCTTGTCTCCTGCCTCTACAATGATTTGAACAAACTTGATGATCCTTTTATATTTTCTTTGAATTGGCAGCCCATCTAGACTGCTCATGGGGAGATTTTGAAGCCCTTGGAATAACACAAGTACCATTGATTTTTATTTTATTTTTTTTTTTTCTGGGTGCAGAGGGGATTTTAAACTGCTGTCAGATGTGAACTGCCAGCCTATAGAGCTGTGCGTCTCGTGGCATGGTCCCAGGAATCCTGCTGCTGGTTGCCATACACTTAAACATATTGCTGTGTGACAGCCTCTGTAAAATTTGAAAACATGCAGATTTTTCAGCTCCACATCTATTTACACCATACGCTACCTTCCCAGGTGCCACTGATGAGACAGAGAGATGGGCAGGTAGCTTGCGGCCAATGCCAGACTTGCAGAGAGCTGTCATCTTTTGTTTTCTTGGATAACTTTGCAGATAGTGAATGTAGTGAAGCCTGGACTAAAGAGCAGGTGGAATGATGCTATAATCCCCCTCGCAAGTCAGTCCTCCCTAGTCCGATTAATTGTAAAGTAATTCACTCTAGGTTTCTACCAAATCCACCAATTTGGAGTTCCAACCAAATTGTGTTGATTGCCTTCTCTGGAAAGACAATCTGAGCTGAGTGTTATAAGAGAAGCTGGAGGCATGGATCATTGTTATGAATTAGAATCATTCCCGTTTGTTTTTTTTCTCCACACATGTTCCGGCTTTGCACTACAGTGTTGAATTACTCTCAATTTGTGGCCAGCTGTATCCCAGCAGAACTGCACGACTTCTTCATGTGCTATGTTGCAGCCTGGCAGTAAGCCAGACTGGAAGGAATCTGTTCCTTTATTTCCCTTGTTCATTTGCCGGTGCATGCCCTTTTCCCCTCTGTGCTGGGCTAATCTGGCCTGACAGAGTGGGTGTAACATTACATAAACCCTAGAGCCATCCTGCTGCTTACTAATTAACTCTGCTCGTCAGCCAATGCCGTATGAAGAGCTGTATTTATATAGCGTCATACAGTAAGCCCATAGGAATCTCCTCATGATCAAAACAGCAAGATGACTTTACAAGAAGCAACATCCATGGTTAATTCAGTCACACTTGGATATGCTGTAACTCAAAGCTGTCAGATTGCCACAGTTGTACGCTTGGCTTACCAGTTATTGTATATGGCATTGAGGCGCTAGAGTAAATGCACCATTTTAAATGTAATTTTAATGCATTTAAATATCCAATATCCGCCTCATTGCATTGTGTTGTCTCTCTTTTGCTGTCAAGCTTCAAACAGCTGCATTTCCTCAGTGCAGAGCCTTTCCTCCTTCCAGAGGGGTTTGAGTAGGTGGATTATGAGAGCAGGAAAACAAACTTCAAAACAGCCCTCCCTGTCACACTGTTGTTCCCTCACACTGTACCTCCTGCTGTTTAGAATCCATTTACAGTAAAAAAATAAAAGAAAATAAAAAAACAACACATTCAACCTCATGCCAGTGCAGCAAGGGGCTGTTTAAATATATGATGAAAAATGCTATTGTCATCAAACCTCTCCATGAAAGGGAATAATCATAATATTAGAAGATAGTGATAACCTGTTGCACCATCCAAGAAGCACTTCATAATTAGTGAGGCAAGTTGTGCTGTAATTTGTTCATTTTAATTTTTTTTTTTTTTTCTTCATGCAACCAGGCTGATCGGTGGTGATAAGCAAAAATACTCTGGGTTTCAGTTTAGTCAATTCAAGCTTGCTCTCCTGAGGTTTAACACACAGGAGGCTCGGAGTTGTCCAAAGATGTGAATGTGTTTGTTTACCAGTACATTTCTTCACAATTGTATAATAATGATTAAGGTTCATATGATGCACATTAAGCAAATATTTCAAGCCAACTTTAGCCCTACATTTCCTGATGAAAGCACAGTTGAAGTCTGCAAAAATATGACAATAAAAGAAACAAATTTGAGTCTTTTTTAGTGTGAATTGTTTTCAATTTCATGGACTGGCTTTATTTGATCTATTAGTTGTAAAATAAAAGCCTTTTTTTAATGTCACCCATTTACACACTTCACCCTCACCAAAAGAAATCAGAGTACAAAAAATTGAAAGCCTGCTAAGCCAGGTCAATTAATTTTACTATGCTTACTCCAAATTCTTTATTCAACAATAATTACTCAATTGAGGGCTTTAAGCAAAACTTGAGAAACGTAATCAAAGTACACACTCTAAGCTGTTATAACCGAATCATTAGCGTCGGGGGGTGAGGGGGGGGTGGCCCTTCTTTTGCCCTAAATGCTTGCTATGCTTGATGAGCTGACTCACAGCGGTGACAACAGCATCATTAAACAACACATCGCAAAAGCCCGAGCAACATATTTACAACCCCTTCACAACAGACAGCGAACATGTGCTCGGAGAAGCTGAGTCAGCAGCACAGCGACTGCAGTGAGTGTTGGCTGCTGTCCTATTGCTTCAGCTGAGGTGGCTCCTCAGGTAAAAAAAAAAAAGTGGTGAAAGCTGCCATGCCTGTGTCTCCGTCTCTTTGGAAACACTCCCAGAGAACGTGACTCAAACAGCCTCAACCTGACGTACACAGACAGTCTCCCCCTCAGGCCCAATCCGCTCCATTGAACATTGGCACATTGTGAGACATTGCCTCTCTGGTAAACACCTGTATTTGGTCATAGGCTTCATGTCTAATGTTCATGCTATTATGAGAGTTGTAGTTTTATGTCTTATACAGTTTAGAGAGAGGATAACTGCTATTAGTATTCTAATATTTAATGTTTCACTCTTTTATTAATAAAAATCTTGAAATTCACTTGAAAGATATTAAAAACTGTTTTAGTCAGATTGGAGCTGGGAGTTTCCTTGCAACAAATATTAAAATAAATCCCTCATGTATTATGCAATTAGGTAATTGTCACACAGTTTTTTTTGCAGTACTGACTGAAAATCAGATGACTGGAGGGAACTTTCTGTACAGGGAGCCGATAAGTTGTTGCAGAGAAGTGAAGAGCAGGGTTTGTGAGTGAGTTTGCCGAGAACATGGAACAGCTTTTTGAGAGTCAAAGGTCTCTAGTTTGACAGTGGTAGCGTTAAACATTTATTGGCATCTCAAACGGCTGTTGGCACACAGCAGCGGCATTAGCAAAGCTGGCAACATGAGAGGTGAAATCGCTTAAATAATAAGCTGTGTGAAATTTGAAATGTTGACTATATGATATGTTACACCGATTGCTTCCAATCGCTGTTTTTGGCCGCATGCATCAAGAGAGGTTCAATACCATTTCCTCCTGTCATGACCAGTAAGACAGGAAGATTATTGAGTGGACAGTGAATTAGAGATGGTAAATAGAGGTAAAAAAAATACCACTATCTTCGATAAATGGAAGTGCATTAAAGAGCCCCTTTCAGTCAATAGTCATTCAGACAATATTGTTTACTTTAAAAAGTGACATATAGTTGGGTTGACATTAATGTGGCTGACTGTGTGGCAGCGGTTACAAAATCTCTCGTAACTTTGGTTTTGTGCCCTTTTAAAAGCCAGATTTTACAGTGATCTATCATTTAAAGAGTGAGTTGTCTTGTAAGTGCATTTTGTCAAATGGTTGAAAAGGTTAAACGCATCCATATTTTGTGCCTTAACCACCATGACTATAGCTGAGAGTGCACTGTTTGAAGACTGCTCTATATGTTACACATTATCATACATTATGCTTTCAGAAGCCCGGTTTACTCCTTATTACTGCACATTAAATCAAATTGTGGTTACGGCAATAATGCAAGTATGGCAGAGCCCAAATGCCTGTATGATACCGTGATTAGGCACTTAAGTGAAGAAGCATAATCGCAATAATAAGAAATAGTTTGACTGCAATCTCAGTAATCACCACATATATAATAATATAGTTTTGTAGCTCATCATGTTGTGTGGATGTCCATTGTAAGGAAACTATGGGTTGGAATTAATGGTAGTTCTGTATAATATCTGTCACCTTAATACTCCCACTGTGCAATTATCTAAAGCCAAACAATTTGCCAGCCGAACAACCTTCAATCTGTGGATTACACTCCAATACCAGGTTACTCAGCAGAATAAGATGGCAGTAACCCCCACCCATCACACAGAAACAAAAAGAAGATACCACATAGAGTTTACAGAACACAGTAACTTACTGTCTCTTTGCATTTATCAGCAATAAACAGGACCCTCTTGTAATTTGATACAATGAAATTAGCTCCACTCAAACCTTGGATTCACCCACGACTTTGCCACAGTCGAATAAAATCATGAAAGGATCCATGCTCGACAAGACCCAAGATGCTGATCAAAGACTTTGTTTAAAAAAAAAAAAAAAAAAAAGCCTCACTAAAACCCCCAGTGGACACTGTGAACCTGATCTTCTTCCTTTCAAAGTTTTGGATCATGTTTGAACAAGTCACCCTGACCCATGATTGCCAAGTTCAATCACTTCAAATGCAAGGAAATACATAAAAGCAAAGGTAAGGAAATGGAGTGACCAATGCTCACATTAAAATCAATGAATTATGTCCTTTGTCATGTCACTGTGTGTGGCTATGTGACTTAAACTCTTTTTTTTTTCAACTTTTTCAACATCTGTCTTCCAAAAATCATGCACACTCTTTAAAGTAACACATCTAGAGAATATTAGGCAAAATAATGTTAACATAAAAATATACCAAGAAGGGTAAATAACAAACAGGCAATGAGCAAGACCTGAATAAGCTAATCAGTTTTTATGATGTACATTCCCTGAGATTTTTTTACCACCACACTGGATCTCCTCCAAGGCATGATGTGGCTGACTGCTGGTATGAGGTGGATGGTTATGGCATCCCGCAGTCCCTCCCATGACAAGCCAAATGAGGCTAAATTAGTATAATCTGGGCAACCTGCAATGGACAGGCTCCCTCCCAGTGGTCAAGGGACTGTTAAACACGTTGGACTTATTTGATTTAGCTCCTGCCCAAAAGTGAGAAACTACCTACCTACAAGCATCCAATTACTGGAAGAGGTTGCAAGGGAAGAGGAAAATGCAAGCCATGTCAGTGCTGCGCTGTTGCCCCTAATATGATTTGCTCCAGTGTATCCCCCACTGCTGCTGGAGGCATTCCCGTAAACTGCTTCATCAGACCATTGCCTTTATCACAGAACCGGCAGTAGTCAAACATTGTGTGTGTGTGTGTGTATATATATGTATGTGTGTGTGTGTGTGTGTGTGTGTGTATGTATGTATGTATGTATGTATGTATGTATGTATGTACACACACACAGTCTGCGGCCAATTGTGCTTCTTGATTTGATTTGATGATTTTTTTTTTTTTTTTTTTTTTTTTTTTTTTTTTTTTTAATCAAACACTCACTGTCTGATGTTCTTTTGGTTCTAAAATTAATTTGAGCACCATTCGATACCACCGCACCATAAAGCTTTGTTCGGTTTTAGCCAGATCTAACTCAGCTCTTACTTATGGACTATTAAGCTCTGCAGCTCTGATAACACTTAGCATGCTGGTGAGAAAAAGAGGGATGATCCACTCTGAAGCCCCTG
Organism: Scortum barcoo; assembly: GCA_023238725.1. Classification (NCBI taxonomy): domain Eukaryota; kingdom Metazoa; phylum Chordata; class Actinopteri; order Centrarchiformes; family Terapontidae; genus Scortum; species Scortum barcoo. Next base: position 17,432,143 of record CM041544.1, on the reverse strand, counting down.
CTGACACATCTGTAAATTGTCAGATTGTGCCGACAAATTTTTCAATGTGAAGTTTTATTCTCAGTCCCTCAGAGCTGAAAAGAAAATCCTATGTTCAGGACTTTGAACCACTTGTAGATGCGTAAAGCTTAAGATAATGTCTGTAGCTGCACCCCTGAAGTTCAAAACAAGTCTGTATTAATACCTGTGAGAGGATTCACAACAAAGGTTGCTTCAAATGGTCTTTCAACCCTGGTACTTTATCTACCTTTTGCCATTTATACATTTTATATGAGATCACATCAGATACATGAAATTTTAAAAGTCCCATAGCAATTTCAGATTAATGCCCAAAAAAACCCCTCTGTCTCATGGAACAGAACAAGGCTGTATGAGTGGATCATGTTGTTGACAGTAAATATTTTCACAGAAGAAAAAAGCAAAAACAAATATATTATACTACAGTGCACAGAACATGCTATTGAACCCTGTTTCAGTGCGACCCTGTGTGAGTCAGGATAAGCAGGTATAGAAAATGGATGGATGGTTCTTATAATATGCATTCATTTATTATCATTATCCAATGCAGTGCCCACTTTACAGGCTGGTCTGTTTTTTACAGCTAAATGAGGTTGGACTCATCTGGGAGCGTTCCCCTTTGCACGGCAGCAATAAGGAAAATTACCTGCTTGATACATGTCTCCTATTTAATGACAACAGACTACAGTTTGAGGAGCTAAAAAGACAAAGTAAAGATGAGTGACTGTCATAGTCTGTGCTTTGGTGTATTCGCAGCCGCCTTGATCTGTGGATGTGATCAGCCAGGTCTAACACAGGCGCCGTTTCTTGAGACAAGAGCCCCTGTGATCAGGTTGTGAAATAAAAATAGTTGTATTGCAATTTTCCTTCAAGGACTTCCTGCTTGTAATCATCTGAAAGCTTTCTCAGATGATTACACATAACAGCCAGATGATTGCACCCAGGAAGGCAGATGTGTCTGGTTCTGATAGCACTTGTATCCGTTTAGAATAAGTTTATCTATTTATATCTATATACGTTAGATATTTAGTTTAATCTCCCCTCTCATTTCATTCTCATTATTACTGCTGCTTTTTGTTCTCTCCATCCTTACAACAGGTGAGTAGCTGGAAATAGAGGCATACTTTGCTACAAAGTTTGAAAAAAGTAAGGATGGATAAGAGTCAAGGCAGGTTGAAAAAAAAAAAGAAATACAGTGAATTATAGCATGTCATTGTGAATATCAGAAGGTGGCATTTTCCTTTGACCTTCACTCTAAAGTACATTTTAAACAGGCTGCCCTTTACATTTGTGTATAACAGGCCAACTTCAAATACAGTATATTTACTTCTAGTTATGCTATTTATTCTACTTCAGTTGAACACTTATTGATTCCAAACCTGTTAAACACTTTTGTGCCCAAGTAACGTCACAACCTGTTGTTGAAATGGCATTTTCCACCAAGGTTTTATCTTGCAGCTGGTGGAATGAGGTAATGCTGTGGGGCACTGTGATTGGATTTGCCATTTGAATGTCTGACTTGATGTTTTTTTTTTCTCCCCTGAATGCCATGTCTGCTACCGTGTGTGAATCTCACTGAGGGGACGAAAACGAACACAACTGAACTACTAAACTGCAGCCCAGGATAGACAGGCAGACATTTCCCAAAGCCTGGCTGCTGCTTACAGAATCCTACATATGCCTCTGTAAACAACCTTGTATAGTAACTAACCACCTCGTATAGTAACTAACCACATACACTCTGGACCGTTGGGATTATTTCCAACTCTTTGCAACATTGAAGAAGATTAAGGCAAAAAAAAAAATCCTGCTTGGGAAAAAACTCTGAGATTTAAGCTCAAAGCCACGCTTAAACCTATTATTGGTTGTTCCGTTTCAATTAAATTCAATAACTCTATTCACACTCAGTGGGGTAATTAGAAAACCAAATGTGGTCTACGGAGGCAAATCAACAGAGCCTCATAACTAGAATTTAATCTGCTGTGGTTCTTATTTAACCCTTGCTGCAAACTGTCAGCAAATGTCTCCTCCCCACAAAGCCTACAAATCATATCAGGTGAATAAAGTCACATAACTCCGCTTGTAATCCCACAAAGCCGTTCCCAGCATCCTATCCATTTCAAGCTCATCTCATACATGTTGCTGCCCTCAAATGGGAAACATGAACATCCTCTTGTGGCTTGAATTAGTGAAGCTGTGGATGTAATTTTGTGCCTCTATTTCTGCCGGTGAGTGTAGGGAAAGGTGAGGGATGAGATTTAGTCACGTTTTCTGTTATTTATCTATAGTATTATATACACAGTGTGGTTGCATTCAGTGTGGACGGCATCATAGAGCAGCGTTGTTGCTGCGGGAGACAAAGGCTTAGGTGTCTGCTTTGTTTCCTGTGTTGATGTGTAGTGTGTTGTGTCACTTTGATTATGATGAAGGAGGCACCGCAGATGAACAAGCAGCCCACAATTATAAACATCTAATAATAGCTGTCCTTGGGTGATGTTTCGTTCCCCCGTGGCCCCGCGCTATCCATTTAAATGAGCACATTGCATTGATTGATTTTGACTGTGATCACTTGCTTTGTCCTAAAACTACTCCCATCCAAAATCTCAATACTTATACTGTCCCTGGTATCCAGTCATTGTGAAGATTTCAGGCAAAGAAGGCTTTCACAAGGTTTTCTAACATTCTGAAACCTCACTCAAGTGGTTTACCATTGCGTAAACTTTTCTGTATTGTCACTCATTACCATTTCAGGGGGCTCTGTATGTGTATATTTACCCTGTATATCCAATTTCAACCTAAACCTGACATTGTGCATGTTATATAGTGTTCTGTGGTACATTTGCTTTACTCTGCAGGGGTTTATGTCTGCAAGTCTGCAAAGTCTTTAGGAGTGTCTGTTTTCTGTTTAAACCAATGCAGAGAGATTGAGGCTTTCGCAGTAATGATCACACTGTCAGAGGTTGCAGAGGGTTTCAGAGGTTGGAGCAGGCGCAGAGCACAAACAGACTGAAATGCTGACAGGCACTATAGGAGCCACACACAACTAGCTCAATGCAGGCACTTCCACTCATGCACAAACACAGATGCTCACATATTATTAGGACATAATTGCGCGCTAATTGTGATTAATCTGGTAAGTGCGTGAACGAGTGTGTTGCTTGATTGCCTCAGGCTAGACAGCCACTAGAGAAGGTCACAGTCAAGGTGTTTCAAAGGGACTGAAGAGAGGGCTAAAAGGGGTTGGATCAGGGGGCTCACAGGGCCTAATTGAACACTGCAATGACAGGGCAAGAGAGGAGAGAACAGAGCAAGGAGCGTTTACTCTCAGGCCACCCATTTTAAAAGTGGTGTGATCATACGTGCTGATAAGAGCAAACAGAATAGTCTGGTCCAAATAGACAGAGCATCTTATCACCACTGTGAGGGAAGGAGAGAGGAAGAGACAGCGAGAGGGGAAGAATTCAGTTCAAGACAAGTTTTCTTCATTTTCCACAGAGGGAAATCTGGCTTTCCAATAGTGTCTACAATAAAAGCACCGGACAAATTATGCACACCCATTAATACTGTAGGTCCAAAGAGAGTCAATACCTTAAAGGTGCATTAAGCAGTATTTTTCACATTTCCATTGATGGTGATGTGAAAGAGCTAGCACTGTGGAACCAAAAGGGAATCAGTACTCCACTCTGCAGCATTTTCAGCTGCATTCAGGTCATTGTTTGTTTTGAAAAAAATTGGCCCACAAGCTCACACAACCCCACTGTATGCTACCTGCCCAAATGGAGGAGCTTATGAATGAATATCATCTGGCACACCAAACATGTCCCTGCCTCCCTTCTTCCACTCTGTCAGTAGTTACCTGGTGTTGCAGAGGAATGGATTGCTACACTTTTTGATGTTTGTGGTGCAGGGAGTGTTGAAGGATTTTGCACTGCTTATTACCGTTGAACATGAAGGTGAAAAGACAGCGAGGTAATTCTTATGAAAGAGATGAGTTTTGGCGCACAATACAGGCAAACAAAATGTATAATTTCATGCATAAAATAAGGCATTTTGATTGTACTTTGAATGGCAGGAGCACCTTGTTAGTTAATGGAAATCCTCTTGAGTTAGACACAGTGGAGCAGAAAACAGGGGTCATAAAGTACCAACTGAGACTGCCAGATTTATTGTGATGTGTGCCTCATTCCAGATGTATTCTGCGCCTGGAGACATAGGCCTACCTGTCATTTATTAAACAGGTGCACCGGAATGGAAATGCCATTTACCTGCCATCTTTAGAAACTTGCAAGTAATGAACATAGTGCCCCTTGACATTCATGCATATTAATTCGAGAGATGATCAGACAAAAAAAAAAAGGTGGAATACAATTTTGCACTGTGCTTTGTTTATGTACTGTAGAGAAATCTGGACTGTAACTAGGGCAGTCAAAAATGCCCTCTGCAGAGTTCAGTGTGCTGGAGATGAGTCAACACATTGACCTTACAGGCTCTTTCTGCTAATCTTCCAAGTCCCCACTGGTTTCACTGCCAGAGCTCAGGCTGCCAGAACAGGCTACAGTACCTGTTAAAGCAGATTCAATCAATCAAGGTAATCAGAGAGTTCCCTTTGAAAAAAACAACAACCTTGGAAAGTAACTTCTTCTTTATTGCTCAGATTAAATCTTCTGTTTCAATGCACTGGTTACTGTTAATAAAAGCCTAATTTTCCTGTATTTAAACGGTTGAGGAATGGCCTTGCATTCTAAAATTTCATGTTCTAAGTGAGGAAATATTCAACTCGCCTCATTACAAAACCATCAAACAGTCTTTCTTGCAAAATTGTTCACAAAACGTGTTCAATGTCCGTTTTATGCATGTCATAAAAAGTGCAAAAATGGTCCACAATTCAGCTTAAAATGTTTGTAACCAATTCCATATGTGACATGAGCTTTTTCTTAATCTTCATAGAGTTTCTCCAGCCTTGTACACAATCACGGATTAAGAAGATTAACTTCACTGGGTATTTGTTCCTTCTAAATAAGTATGGGAAGTGGATGAAGGGAGATACTTTTAAACAAACACTGCAAAGCTCTGTTTTGTTTCTTTCTTTTTTTTTTTCATGCCACTGATTAGAGTATTTGGAGTCATCATGTAATCATTTCAATTACTTGGTTGATGGCACGTACAAGAAAAAGGTTTATCACCCACTGAGTTTGAATATTGCATGAAAGTGGCCAGAAGACAAAAATGGTACTAAGCCTCTAATGTTGTAAAAACCTGGCTCTTTTACTGAGAAGCCCTTTCTGCTGCCATATGAAAGTAGGACTGCAAGGCTGTATAAAATCAGTTGAAAAACTCTTGTAAATTTTCTGGCTTATCATTCTATAAAGTTAATTGTCTGAGATAATAAGCCTGAAGCATTTTAGCACACTTTTCCCATTTCTTTAAGCATGTCTCCACTGTCTGCCCTAGTCAAATTCATGCTGAATACTGTTTCGTGGGCAGACACCACTTAGCCTCGGTCCATGTTTCTTGGTCCTTCACTGAACAAATATGCAATATTCAACATCGATCTCTTGCATGGCAAAATTATAATCCTTAAATATTCATCTGGCCTTTCTCTACCAGGGAATCACATGTAGACTTAGCCATATTTTAGCTGAAAATAGAAATTCCCTTGATGCCAGCACAAAGTCACAGCTATAGCTTTGGGGGGCCCTGGTCCTGGAGTGATTGGTTAAGTGAGAGTTCTCACAAACATCGCCTGGCAGCGTGAGATTACGTTATGTTTTTTTTTTTTTTTTTCCAACTGGGTGTCCATGCTCATTATAATCAAGGCCCAGGACTAGCATGTGCCATTGTGGCCCGCATCAGTGCAGACTCTATGATTAATGACTGTTCAAATATGGACGTGGGAACAATGACATTGATAGATGTCACTTTGCCAATGATGCTTTTAACTCACTCTGGAATGGATTTGGTACAGTGCATGACTAACTGTGTGTGTGTTTTTTTCTCTCTCTCCCTGTTTCTTTGTCACCATCTCTCTCTCTCTTTCTCCCCTTTGCCCATCTGTTTCCTTTTCACTCTTGCTTCCGAATTGATGCTGCCATTCCTCTACACCAGGTAAGATGAGTTTAGTTTTAATGTTTTCTACACATACACACTCACACTCTCAATATGAAACTACAGGGCACCTGGTCTAGTGCTGAAGAAGATATCTCTGTGTATGGTTTTGGACCTTTGCCTCCCCCTGGCCTGGAAAAAATCCACACACTCACCAAGACAGCACTGTTGTCTTCCCTGCTGATACGGCTTCGAAGGCTGAATGGAATCACATTGGCCCACTTTGTCATAATCCCACACTAAGCCACGACACCGGGGGGGTTCAAGGCTCTGTCCATATGTGTACATAATTACATTTTTTTGAATGCCTAAAAAGCAGTGTCAGTTGTTTCTCTGCCTATAATGAGATGCACAGCCTTGGGAGCAGGAGGGGATTGGAAAACAGATGCCTCTGTACATTATAGAGGTTTGAAACACGCTGACATGAGTGAATGTTGGCTGGGTGCCTTGGGTTTTACCCCATGTGGTAAAGCAAGCAGCTGCCTGCCTGTTTTTGGTTTTGGACATGTCATGTGGTTCACTAAGAACCAAATTAGTAAACAAATAAAAAAAGGAGGTTCACAGGAGGTTTGATCTAATACATGCAGACTCTGTGTACTAGTTCATCAAGAAGTTTTTTACTTGGCCCACTCCAGCAGGGACAGAGTTTGAGCCCATATTAGGAGGAACAGATTCACGGGGAAAGGTGTTCATGTTACTCCTCGCTCTGGATTAAGGGCTCATTGAATGAGCAGTGTGTGGACTTAATTGAGATGGCAAAGCTAGCAGGACTCCCGAATCTTGCTTAAGCTAACAAGTATTTAGAGATAGTGGGAAAGAAGGAAATGATGTGAGATGGGCAGTGAGACGTGGTAATATGGCGGGTAGAAGAATGTGAGAGGGATTAGATAAAGTGGTATTTACGGGATGGAATATTGACTGGGGGGATGGAGACGTAGATTGTGGGAGCTGAGCATTTGGAATGTGCATGAATCAAATATGAAAATGATAGAGAAAGCCTGAAATAGGAAGGGATAGATCAGGGCTAGAGCGCAGAGCAAGACAGTGAGGTAGAGGGAGGTTTGGGGGGCAGATAGAGAGATGGGAGTCAGCGGAGTGTGACGACTGTGGATTTCTCTATCAGTATTCTGTCTCTGTGACTGAGCTCCGGGGGCTCCAAGCCTGTGTTCTCCGTTCTACTTGATCTCTCTTATACATACACGTGCATACACACATTCACATAAGCGTGCGCGCAAACACATCGCACAGCCACAAAACACAGGCGGGATACACTCTTTCACCTTTCTCTTTTTCAATCTTTCTTTTTTTGTTTCCCCATAGAGCTCAACACAGGGGCAACATTTAAGAAAATCTGTAACTCCTTTCTCTCCCGAGTGTATATAAATCCAGACCTTCACTTTGGTGAGACTCCATGTTTTTAGGATTATGCCAAAGCAAGGCTGCTAGCTGAGATCATAAATAATCTCCCCTGGATGAAGACATAGCGCTGGCTGTTTGGGCCTTGCGGATTATTATGGATGTCAGTTTTTGTGAGTGATGTGGATGCTACTGAAAAGCCCTCATCATTTGGCTCCTCAACACCCGACTCTTCAGAATACCTTGGGTCATAAACTGAGAGCATGCCAAAAAGAGGCGTCCAGCAATTAAAAGCGATTTAAAAATTCAGGCAAGCCACTGAGCTCACTCCTCACATGAAAGCACAAGCTCAAATGTCAACCATTAAAGAAATAAAAAGAAATTCTTCTTACAATGGATGTCAATATTTTTCATGAGCATTTTGCGGCAGTAGAAGAGTGTAGAAAAAAAAGAATTTGGCCAGAGCCATTTAATGTTTGATATATATGACATATCATCACACCAAGTAATACTATACAATAATAATTCGATTTTTAACAAAGTCACTCTGATCTTGTTCTCTGGATTTGGATTTTATTGCTGACAGTAAATCTCTCTGAAAAATGTGGCTCTATCTTTAAAGTTATAAAACGCTTTAAGACACACTCAGAGAGGAAGTCTGTATATACTGCCCAGATTTATAGGCCCGTCTAAAGCTGAATGACCACTCCCTGCACTCCCACACTCTCACCAGCTGTGAGAGGTAATTGACGTGTATTTAAGCAACAATGGTGGGCTCGCTGTGAGAGGTTGTGTGGACACCTGTTGTTTCTATGAACCAGCCAATGGATAAGCCAAAAAAAAAAAAAACCAGCCAGCAAACTGTGACACTTCTGTGCTTACGCTGTTAATTTAGTATTTTGAAAGAACAAACACAGTGTGAAACATGGCACATCCAGTGAGCTGGCTCTGCTCTTAATCGACTGGACTGGCACTGTCAGGGTAAGTGCAACCTGAAAACAGGTTTAACATTTGACAGTGGACAACATCTTCAGTCATGGCAAATGTGCCAGGTTAACAATTCCTCATTTCAGCTTTGTTATTTGTTGTGTGTTTCTGAATTGTTGAAGGTCTGACAAATTGGGTATTGTCCACTGTTGTCATCATTTTAAACTGAAAATGAATAAATGAGTAAACAGATAATTGTAACAGGCAAAATAAAAGCAATCATGTAGACATTAAGCTGTTCAATCCATTATCTTCACATGTCAAACTGATGGAAATTAATACTGAGAAAGTTAACAAGTAAAGTGAAGTGGAAATATTTGTGAGACTATGGGGGGAAAGGAGGAGCAACTCCATCTCTATTTTAGGATGAGACACTTTATAAATTGGTACTTAAATGCTTGAGAATTCTTTATCACTTTTTTTGGTGATGGTCCTTCATCTATGCCATATGTCGTTAGTTTCTTTACCAGGGGTGCTCAAAGTTTTGATGCCTGAGTGCAAATTTATAGAGCCAGCATATGTTTATGGTCTGCACAGGTAAAAATGCACACAGATAGGATTGTTGAAACTGTTCAACCTTAGTTTGTACTCTTCACTCATCAACTTGTCATAGGATATGTGAATGGTCCCATAATGACGTTCAACATTCAATTCCTTTTTAGCGCGAAATTCACCCGTTTACAGATAAGGCAGATCACTTTATCTGTCTCCCGGGGTCTGACAAAGGAAGAGCTGATTTTTCCTGAAACCTCCTTTTTTTTCCATGGGGTCCTTTCCATTTCATTAAACTCCTTAGTTGTCATTGGAACTTGCCAACTTTAGCTTAAAGCACTTGCATTAACGGCAGAATGTCATTTCCACGTAAAGTGCCACTAGTTGCCATTCAACTAGTAGCTTTCTACAAGTTGTCATTCCTAACATGGCAGACGCTTGTCAGGGGGTCACATTGTTATGCAATAGGTTAGTAGTGTATTACATGTGGGCTCTTGAATGTGACAGAATTGAAATGGATCATAAATGACTGGAATATAATTCATGTGTTTCATGTCAAGTTTGGGGGGCCGCACAAAATGTTCCTGAGAGCCACCATCAACCCACATGCCTTACTTTGGGAAACTGTTCTAGACCAAGCCTAGAGGACCACTAGAGCTGTTTGTGTATGCCGATATTTTGGATTGGCACAGTGCTGTTGACGAGCTTTGGCTGAAAACAATTCCAAGCGATGTAGCTGCAGGGAAATGAGGAGCATAACACATCACTGAAGCACTATAACTCTGCCTCATCCATCCTAGCATCCTAGCCATCTTATTTCGAGCTCTGCATAGCAATCCAGCAGTGGCAGAATCTGAAGCACCCCACGGCCACCCCAGACTGCAGTATGTTTCCGTGCCTTGTCTTTGAAACAAGGCATAATTTTTATTTAGTACAACAATATGTCAAAATCACATCCATTGTGTTAGCTGTGGTAAAGACTACAATCTAAAATGATTTGAAAACATCCTTGAAATCCACTTAACTTAAATGAGTGTCGATTTAGCTGGTAAATGCGGGTGCTCTTGGAAATTGTTGTGATTTTCTTTGCTCAATCAAAATGTAGTGCAAAAAAAGAAATACAGGAGAGGAGAGCAAAATGTTTCCTGCTCATTCTTCCTGTTTTGTCATAAAGTAACTGAAGACCTAATACACCTTCATTTGTAACATAAAGGTACAGTCATATTCGACTGTAACACCCTTTGACTAACGTATCTCGCATTCGGTCAGCTTCGGCTACCAGCTAATTGGAAGGAGAAAGCTCTTGGCTCGACCATTATTTTAACCCTTACATACTGTTCGGGTCAAATTTGACCCATTTTAACATTTGACAGCAGAAAAAATACCCTAAATGTCATTCTTTTAGCCTGAAATTTGATGACTTTTCCTAAAGTGACCCAAAATACACAAATATGAAAATATTTTAAAATGTTAATAATTTTGTACAGGTACTACAAATTTTTGTACACTGAAGCTGTTTCGGGTCAAATTTGACCTGTACCCATTGAGATGGATTTTAGATCTATCAGTGTGGGTCAAATCAAGGAAAATGGTGGTTTTATGGAATATTAAAACTGTGAAACAGTACAGGCCATGTTTTTGTGTGTTTTAATGGGACAGATGTGAGAGAGTGAACCTGGGCGATTGTGTTCCCATCACATTCGCCCAGCTTCCCACAGAGACAGACACCTGCTGGTCTTTGAAGCAGCATGGGGGAATCTCAAAACAGTGAAATAGTAAAACAGCAGAGGAGTGTTCATATATGGTGCACAAAGGGAACAGAAATCATCCAGAGGTCAGAGAACGCAGTGACACAGACGCAAGATCTGCACCTGCAAACATAAGCACCTGCAATGTAATGAAATAATCTATAAAGCAACAACTTTGAATCAATTTGGATTGGGAGGGTGCTGGTGGGGGCTTCATAACATTATAAAGGTACCCAAGCTGCCATTTCAGAGACTGACATCATGGCAGAAAGACTAGGTGTGCAACAGGCCCTTGATCTGATCTTCCAAGATGAGGAGGTTGATAGTGATTTGGAGGAAGATGTGTCAGGAAGACAATGTGGAAGAAAACTCTGATTACAGCCCCTCTGATGAAGATGACTCTAATGGAGAGAAGCAGGCAGGCAAGGCACACGTTTATGTTGAAAAAACAGTGCTATTTGTTGGTCCTTCCAAGTTGCAGGCAATTTCGAATGACTCCAGGACCCACAAGACTGGCCATCTCCCATGCATCTGACATTTTGTCAACGCTTCCTCCATCCAGCCATATAAAAAATTGTCATTGCAATGACAAACATGGAGGGGATTCATCATTATGGTTCAAGAATGGAAGACCATGGATGTGACTGACCTACATGCCTACACATGGGGCTTCTAATACTGGGTGGTGTGTACAGGTCCCGAGGTGAGACTGTTTCTAGTCTGTGGGACACTGAGACGGGAAGACCAATATGTCGAACCACCATGTCCCTGGTTCAAAATTGACCCGGACCATACTGTGAAGGTATAAAATATGAACAGTATGTAAGGGTTAAACACGGTTGTTACTTTGGCATATCGGTATGTGTTAATAAAATCAGGTGTGTTAGTCCATGACCTACCAATACAGTATGTTCACTCTCTCTAAGAAGATCAAAGGGGAAATGAAGCAGAAGAAAAGCATTTAGATGGAGCCACTTTGATTTTGCATGCCATGCGTGTAATTGACCTCTCCCTCGCTCTCTTTGTCTCACTCGCTCTTGCTTTATTTCTCACTTTCTCTTTTTCTACTTGTCACATTCAGTGAAAACACCTGACTCCACCGAGCACAAGTCAATGTAATTAAAATCAAGTTGCATTTTATTTTTTTATTTTGCATCACAGTTTTAAGTGCAATAGCAAAACTAAGGCCATCTTTTAAAAAAAAAAAAAATTATTTCACTGTGCTGCAAGGATTTGATTCCTGATTCATATATCCTGATTTGATTTCCATTCAGGAGCTGACACCAGATTTCACCTTTTGTGTGGGTACATTGTAGAGACAGCAGCATATTTCCCAGAGTTTGCTGTTTGCCTTTTTGGAGGACATACTGTATGCGTGCTGAGCCTGCAGCCTCTGGTAGCCTTATTGTGGTGCTTCGGTCATAGGAGTCATAGGTCTGTCCAGTTATTTTGCCCTGCCTGGGTTCGGGCCAAGTCTAACTGCAGTTCCTCGCTGTGACAGCCACCCGTGGCAGAGGTTGTCACATACTTTGATGATTAATTTTTCACTCAGAACCCTCCCCTCATGAGACAAAGCCAAACTGTTTTCACAGGTCAGAAGAGAGAGTGAAAGCGCGTAATGGATTCCCGCTTATCACCAAATGGCCTCCCTCTATTATGGACAAAACAAATAGAGAGAGAGAGAACTGGATAAAGGAGAAATAGTCATCAGTATTGGAGAAGTGGATTATCTGGTCTTTGTAGGTTGCTTAGAGAAGCTCTGAGAATAGTGTATTTTTCATGAAACACAAATATTTGTGTTTACATGTTATCTCTTATCATTTGCTGAGTTTCTCTTCCAAGAGGTTATTCTGCTCCTGTCTTATATCCATCCATCCATCCATCTTCATCCGCTTTATCCGGGCTTTATCCGGGACTCGGAATCGCGGAGGCAGCAGTCTGAGCAGAGATGCCCAGACTTCCCTCACCCCAGACACTTCCTCCAGCTCTTCCGGGGGGACCCGAGGCGTTCCCAGGCCAGCCGAGAGACATAGTCTCTCCAGCGTGTCCTGGGTCTTCCCCGAGGCCTCCTCCCGGTGGGACATGCCTGGAACACCTCCCTAGGGAGGCGTCCAGGGGGCATCCGAAACAGATGCCCAAGCCACCTCAGCTGACTCCTCTCGATGCGAAGGAGCAGCGGCTCTACTCCGAGCTCCCTCCCGAGTGACCGAGCTTCTCACCCCTATCTCTAAGGGAGCGCCCAGCCACCCCTATGCGGAGGAAACTCATTTGGCCGCCATCCGCTTGGCGATCTTGTCCTTTCGGTCATTACCCAAAGTTCATGACCATAGGTGAGGGTGGGAACGTGAGATTGACCGGTAAATCGAGAGCTTCGCCTCTCGGCTCAGCTCCTTCTTCACCACGACGGTCCGGTACACCGACCGCATAACTGCGGACGCTGCACCAATCCGCCTGTCAATCTCTCACGCTCCATCTTTCCCTCACTCGTGAACAAGACCCCGAGATACTTGAACTCCTCCACTTGAGGCAGGACCTCTCCACCCACCCGGAGAGGGCACGCCACCCTTTTCCGGTCGAGAACCATGGCCTCGGATTTGGAGGTGCTGATTCTCATCCCAGCCGCTTCACACTCGGCTGCAAACCGCTCCTCCAGCACACGCTGAAGAAGGTCCTGGCTTGAAGAAGCCAAAAAGCAGAGAGATGAAATCCTGTGGTTCCCAAACCGGACTCCCTCCGGCCCCTGGCTACGCCTTAGAAATCCTGTCCATAAAGATTAGAACAGATTATGAACAGGACCGGTGACAAAGGGCAGCCCTGCCGGAGTCCAACATGTACTGGGAACAGATCTGACTTACTACCGGCAATGCGAACCAAGCTCCTGCTCCGGCCGTACAGAGACCGAACAGCCCTTAGCAAAGGCCCCCGGACCCCATACTCACGGAGCACTCCCCACAGAATACCACGAGGGACACGGTCGAATGCCTTCTCCAGATCCACAAAGCACATGTGGACTGGTTGGGCAAACTCCCATAAACCCTCAAGCACCCTGCGGAGGAGTATAGAGCTGGTCCAGTGTTCCACGACCGGGACGAAAACCGCATTGTTCCTCCTGAATCCGAGGGTCGACTATCGGCCGAATTCTCCTCTCCAGTACCCTGGCGTAGACCTTCCCGGGGAGGCTGAGAAGTGTGATCCCCTGTAGTTGGAACACACTCTCCGGTCCCCCTTTTTAAAAAGAGGGACCACCACCCCTGGTTTGCCACTCCAGAGGCACTGTCCCCAACCTCCATGCAATGTTGCAGAGGCGTGTCAGCCAAGACAGCCCCACAACATCCAGAGACTTGAGGTACTCAGGGCGGATCTCATCCACTCCCCCGGTGCCTTGCCACCGAGAGGAGCTTGCGAACTACCTCAGTGACTTCTGGCTCTTGGGTGATGGACGAGTCCACCTCAGAGTCCCCAGCCTCCGCTTCCTCACTGGAAGGCAAGTCGGTGGGATTGAGGAGATCCTCGAAGTATTTCTTCCACCGTCCGACAATGTCTCCCCAGTCGAGGTCAACAGCTCCCCACCCGCACTGTAAACAGTGTTGGCAGAGTACTGCTTCCCCCTTCTGAGGCGCCGGACGGTTTGCCAGAATCTCTTCGAGGCCGACCGATAGTCCTCCTCCATGGCCTCACCGAACTCCTCCCAGACCCGAGTTTTTGCCTCCAGGACCGTCCGGGCTGCGGCTTGCTTGGCCTGCCGGTACCCATTGTCAACTGCGTCAGGAGTCCCACAGGCCAACATGGCCCGATAGGACTCCTTCTTCAGCCTGACAGCATCCCTTACTTCCGGTGTCCACCACCGGGTTCGGGGGTTGCCGCCACGACAGGCACCAGAGACCTTGCGTCCACAACTTCGAACTGCTGCGTTTCGACAATGGAGGCAGAGAACATGGTCCACTCGGACTCAATGTCCCCAGCCTCCCTCGGAATCTGTGAGAAGCTCTTCCGGAGGTGGGAGTTGAAGACCTCCCTGACAGAGGGCTCGGCCAGACGTTCCCAACAGACCCTCACAATACGTTTGGGTCTGCCAGGTCTGTCCAACTTCCTCCTCTGCCAGCGGATCCAACTCACCACCAGGTGGTGATCAGGTTGACAGCTCAGCCCCTCTCTTTACCCGAAAGTGTCCAAGACATACATACGGCCGGAGATCAGATGAAACGACAACAAAGTCGATCATCGACCTCCGATTGGCCTAGGGTGTCCTGGTGCCACGTGCACTGATGGACACCCTTATGCTCAAACATGGTGTTCGTTATGGACAAACCGTGACTAGCACAGAAGTCCAATAACAGAACACCGCTCGGGTTCAGATCGGGGAGGCCGTTCCTCCCAATCACGCCCCTCCAGGTATCACTGTCGCTGCCCACGTGAGCGTTGAAGTCCCCCAGTAGAACAATGGAGTCCCCAGTCGGAGCACTATCAAGTACCCCTCCCAGGGACTCCAAGAAGGCCAGTGGGTACTCTGTACTGCTGTTCGGCCCGTATGCACAAACAACAGCAAGAGACCTATCCCCAACCCGAAGGCGCAGGGAAGCGACCCTCTCGTTCACCGGGGTGAACTCCAACACATGGCGGCTGAGCTGGGGAGCTATAAGCAAGCCCACACCAGCCCGCCGCCGCTCACCCTGGGCAACTCCAGAGTAGTGGAGGGTCCAGCCCCTCTCAAGGAGCTGGGTTCCAGAGCCCAAGCTATGCGTGGAGGTGAGCCCGACTATCTCTAGCCGGTACCTCTCAACCTCCCGCACAAGCTCAGGCTCCTTCCCCCCCAGCGAGGTGACATTCCATGTCCCTATTGCCAGAGTTTTGGTCCGAGGATTGGGTCGTCGAGGCCCCCCGCCACGACTGCTACCCAAACCACATTGCACCGGCCCCTCATGGACCTTCCTGCGGGTGGTGAGCCTACTGGAAGGCGGACCCACGTCGCCATTTCGGGCTGAGCCCGGCCGGGTCCCGTGGGCAAAGACCCGGCCACCAGGCGCTCGCCTGCCACAGCCCCAACCCCAGGCCTGGCTCCAGGGTGGGGCCCCTGCACTTAACGCCAATCCAGGCGCACGTAACGGTCCTTGTTCTTCTTTTATCCATGGTGGGCTTGTGAACCGCTCTTAGTCTGGCCCGTCACCTAGGACCTGTTTGCCATGGGAGACCCTACCAGGGGCGTAATGCCCCTCGACAACATAGCTCCTAGGATCATTCGGGCACACAAACCCCTCCACCACAGTAAGGTGGCGGTTCAAGGAGGGGGCTCCTGTCTTATAGGCTCTCATATATTTTATAGATGGCATTTTATTTTATTATTACTTATCATTACATGAGGGCTGCTCCTTTTTCTTCTCATAATATTCAGGATCTTTTGATGCACTGAAACAGGGAAATAAATAGATAAATAATGTAAGATACTGAACATTCAGACTGCATTCCCAGCTGCAGCACAAGCTTGCATGTAAATATTCATTGTGCGTACTTTGCTGGTGACACCGGTCCTGGGTAAATGAGGCATGGAGAAAGGGGTGCTGCTAGCTTGCTGGCATCTCATCCACCGGATGAGTTGACTTCAGGAGGTGTTTAATGAGGGTCTGGCAGCTAGCTGTGTGTGTGTGCATATTTGGGTTTGTGTATGTGTGGGTTCTTGTTTACCCAAGCCGCTGTATAGTCTAGGCTGATGGGTTTTTGAAGCAGCCCACCACTGCCCCTCTCCAGGCGCCTGAATTGCAGAGGGCCATTATCTCATTTAAAAAGCTGGAGGGTCCATTAGCACAGTCTGATGTGGCCCTGTCACCACCAGGCTAGCTGGACACTAGTGACAGTGATGCTTGAGACATACAGATGCTTGTGTGTGTGTGTGTGGGGGTACAAACCATTTTTGCTTTTCAGTGGTTTCTCATTATGCTTGTGGTGTTTACAAAACGCTTAACTGACTCTTATTACAACTTTTTGCTCTGGAAGATGATGATTCAGAAATGGCTGTTGACCCTGGCAAGTTAGGGTCTACTCACTGTGACCCACATAAGATGCATATGTGACAATTTTTTTTCCGTGCAGCTTGTTATCCTTTCTGCTTTGCTGGATATCTTATTAATGGTGGCACACAGTTTGCTTGTAATGGAAGGCTTCGTTGCCTGACCACTGCCAAGAGTCTGGTGGATGCCCGCCTTGTTGTTCACTTCCTCCTGGCTTTGAATGATACCAAATCCATTGCTGGCAAAGGTTCGTGTTGGTGGAGGGAGTAAATTTTTGTTTTTGTTTTGATTCTTTGTCCATATGTCTATCTACTGTCTATCATGTCTGCAAATTGGGGGTTTAAGCACATCTTTTGGGTGATTGCTGTTTGTTCTGTCATCACTTTGTCAGTGCCTTTGTCAGTGTTAACATCAAAGAGTTTGTTTTTTTTGTAACTCAAGCTAAATCACCACATTAATAATACATGTTGTCGACTGAGTTAAGTTGCCAGATGTCAGTGTGATGCAGCAAACATGGAGCGACACTCCCAAGGGCAACAGATGCCAACTCATATAAACTGACAACCCACTGTTTACACATGTATGTGGTAAAAATGGCAAAATAGTCGTAATGATAATAGTTTCACTTGCAGAATCTGCTATGTATCAACTAAACTACTGTTGCTACTGCTACCGCAACTACTATGATGACTATTACAACCACTACTACTAACAACAACAGCAACAATGTGAGGTCCATGCTGGCTTCTTTTTTGTGACCTTTATCACGTACCGGTCTGCTCCTGCAGTTCCATTTAGATCAAATTTCTGAGTATGAGCTGGTCTCAAGTTGTTGACGGTGTTTATTGGAGATTTTCTGCATCACTTTACCCTTATCACACACAGCTCACTTTGTCCTGACCTTTTTAATCCAGACCCATTTAGATTAGTTAAATTGTATTTTCTCTGTTGTCAGAAGCCTTTTCTTCCTTTGTGTAATGAAAGGCAGGGGCAGGTGCTGTATGCAAATAGAAGTTGGAAAGTCTATCATTTCAAAAACTAACAGCCTGAAACAATCAATCACATTTTTATTATTTAGGCTGAAATCTTTTCAGAAAACAATTGCAATATTATTCCTATATCTAATTTTTGTCTTCTGCAGAATTCCTCAGAATAACACAAGAAGAATTTAATTCAAAAGCAACACAGACATGGAAATCTATTACTGATTTTTTTTTTTTTTAATGGTTATGAGTTTTTATTAGCTTTTTTGGCTACAGTTGCATGAAAATGTAGCTTATTTTGGATAATCTTTTCTTCTTCTCAGTTCTTGCAGTTCTTGTGAAGAGGTGTGGATGTGAGATGCAACCTTTATCTGTGGTGACCTTTTCAGCACCTTGTCATTGGCTTTCCCAAAGGATGCCAGACTGTGAGAAACCTTAATGCACCCTCTCTTTTTCCTTTCTTTTTTTAAAATGGGGACTGCAACCCCTGTTGGGCTGTCCAAGGGCACGGACATTTAAGAGATGTGTCACTTACGACAGCAGAACAATACCCATTCACATACACAAGTCAGTTCCTCTCCACTCTCAATACCTTGCCACTGAGGATCTTACTGACTGCCCAAGTGAACTGTCAAGGTCTCGCACACTCTTGATTCTTCCAGCCCTGCCTCCCTTTTCCTGAATAAGAAAAGCCTGAATGGTGCTACAATAAGTATAAAATCAATCATCCATATTTGGCCCAAGGTGCCATGGTGCCCTGTACACTCAGGCGCTGCAGTGTCCAGGAAATATTCATTCACTGACTTCCAGTGGGATGTTTCTGCACTGCTGTTGAGTGAAATTTATTTAGCTAACCTGTATGTAGTTTTATTAAAACATCCATTGGGAGAAACTTGAATTGTGTAGTAGCTAGCTGGAAAAATTGTACTCCCACAGCAGCCCAGCACCTTTCACTCACTTTTTGACGACTCCCAAGTAGGAGAAACCAAATCTCATAAAAGGGCTTCATTCCAGAGTTAATGCTGTGTGTACAGCCGGGCAGAACAGTCAGTTTCCATTTCCAAGGTCCACAGTCCTTAAATATGTTCCTCTCTGCTATTTGCCAGTGAGCACAGTGACTTGACCTCTACCTAACCCTCATCTTACAGGTCTTAAGCCCACAAAGTTCGACCCCACATTGTGTACTAAGTGCTGTGCTCAGCCAAGTAACAGGCTTCACCCAGATCCAAAAACAACATCTCTGCAAGGGTCTGGGAATAGGCCCCAGATGTTCCCAGTCTGAGCAAGGCTGATCTTGATCGTGTTGGATAAGACACAGGGATCCCTTTGAGTTACTGTTTTGTATCGGGACTCCAGCTCCGGCTCCCATGTAATCCCTTTACTACATCGTTAAAGGCCTATTTATGACAGGATTAACGTTACAGGGGGAGGTGGGGAGTAAAATATTCACTGCGCTCCTGGGTAATTTAGCTCATCATACCGGACAACACTACATAGCTCTGTGATCGGACTACTTGCTCTGCGGATGGCAAGTTTTTCTTGTTTTTGTATTGGTTTCTGAAGGTCTATATGTTGGTGGTCATATGTTGTTGACATGTTTCTGTCTATTATATTAGAGTAAACATTTTTGACTTTGTCACAAAAGTCAAATTTCACATTAGTCTGATTTAAAAACAAAAAAAGAAGAAAAAACAAGTAGCTCTTCCTGCAGAAAACAAAACACAAAGATCTTCTTTAAAATACAAGGACATAGGTGCGGACTGGATTTACATCACAGGAGCTCATACAAAAACATTTGCTAGTTGCTGCTGTAATTGTTACGCTCTCCAGGTGGGATCAAAACCACTGACCAGCGGACATGATGGTTTCTCCCAAAAAAGATAAATCCAGTCCAAGTAGGGCTTAAGACTGTGATTTGATGGGGACTACAACAGCGAATGGGACATTCACATGTAGTTCATCATGGGGCTTTCTGTGGGTTGTCCTACAGACAGGGGACCAATTAAATAAAAAAAGCTGAATAAAAAAAGGTAGAGAAACATGTCAAATGCAGATGCTTCCATGCACCAGGGCTCACTGGATGGTTTGGTGAGTCTGAAAATGACAGAATAAAATGCTTCAGCCTTTAAAGTCACCAGATGCCAACCCGGTTTTCACTTCAAATCCATTTAGTGATACCTGTGACTGTCTCTGATGCTGCATGCCCTTTTATTATGTCTGATTATGCTTAAGTTTCTTAAATAGAGGTGGTATGTATAAATGAGGTGATATCTTTGGGAGGAATGGTGTTCATCCCTCCAGCAGAGATCCACAGGCTTGGCAGGAAACACTGAAGCTGTACTGGAAGCTTGCTGTGGCCATACTCCACAGTGAGACCCTTCCCGTTGTTTTTTTATTTCTCACCCATCTGTATAGATAGGGTTGACTTACTGTTACATATAGAGGTAGCCCTCTCTCTTTAAATTTAGTTGTTGTTAGTTCTCTCCTTAACTGGAGTGGGCTGCTTAACAGAGTGTGCATGAGGTCCATTTGAAAAGTGATTCTACTTTGCTGCCATTCTGGTGTGAAAATGCTCGCTATTTCAGACTGCATGAGGCTTCAGGCTTCAGTGGTGAATTATTGATATTTAAGTTTGAAGTGGTATATTTGGGGTAGTTTGGAATAAAGCCATGTCCCATGTTTCGACTCTGCACCAGTTATAAGAGTTATGTGATGCTGTGTAATTTTAATGGAATTGTGGGTAGAAATGTGGATAATTAGAGCAGGAGGTCGTTCTCTTTAGTCAAACCCCCTGAGTGGTCATTTTTGCATTTTTAATAGAATGACTAGAGGGAAACTTTGGGAAAGATGGAATTAATAAACTACACAACTACACACCTCTTCAAGGTGTCTGGTAGGTGAAGTGGATGAAGATCTGAATTTGTCATAGGTGGTGATCCTGAGTATCAACGTGCAGGACTCCTCGTCTCTAATGCACTGAATAGCTTAACTTTGCCTTGTCTTTCACACTGTGCAGTGAACACCAACCTGCGCTGGCAAGGTGCTACGGTTTTACTCTTCACTGCGTTTGGTGGGCAGCCCTCCACACACAAGTTCTTTTCACAAACAAAGCTGACACTGCCTCAACACACCGCTATTCATCTTTGCTAATTAAGTCGGACAACACGTTAGTCACAGTTACGTTGACTATCAATCACACGGAAAGACCAGGAAACTGGGGGGCGGAAGGAAAGACAAAGATGAATGTCCCCTCCGAGTGTGTCTCTTCGTTGGTCATATTGTTTGCTCGCTCTCTTGTTTATCCACTGGCTGTTTTGAATACAGTCAAGCATTGCATGTATTACTGAGAGATTGCATGTGTGCTTAAGCAGTGCCTGACTAAAATGGTTGACGTTACTCCTCCTAACCTTTACTAGATACAGATGAGCTCCAGTACCGGATACTGGATACAGATCCCAGTGTTCATTGAGCAAAGGTGAAAATGCATTTATTTATTTATTTATTTTTTTTGGTATGCCTGTTGGTTTTACAGCGTAATGACATTCTAGGAATAATGACATCCAAATTCTTTAAATTAGGAACAAAAGGGTAATTGTATACATTATGCAAGTGATGCCTATTGTAGACTGGTGTCTGTGCCATTCAGATAAATATTCCTTATTTACATACAGCATGAAGCCTCCACTGTAAAAATATTTAGTGTTTTAAATTAGCTTTTTTTTCTGATTTCAGTTTGCCCCCATCTCATTTAATTGTGACACAATTTATCTGTAGGGGTAAAGATAGAATAATTCATAAAATTAATGAGCTTCTTTATTTACAATTTTCCCTTTTTTCTGAGTGACAAGTATCCACCGTAGCCCAGTAATGGTGACTGTTAAGAGACCACTGTCTTGAGTCTTTTTTGATTTTTATCTCAAAGCAGTGTGCAGAGTGAGAATCTGTCAGACAAAATAAAGGACACATTCATCTCTGTGTTCAAAGTGGTGAAGTGCCCAAGGTCTGCTGGTATAATGAGAAAATACAAGTTTTAAAGCCCAACTTACCTTTGTTAGAACAACTAAATGTATAAACCATAAAAAAAAACGTTTTATTTGTTGTTGATATGGCTGTTGTTTTCACAGAGCAACATTCCTATTTCCATTTTTATATTTTTGGCTTTGCAAAAATGTGTCGGTTATATAAAACAGTTTCCTTTTCTGTACTTGACACCTCTGTCAAAGTGTTTTCTTTTACTCCATATCAGTACATGTGCAACCCAAAGATTTTTAAATATCCCTTAACAAGCCTGCTGTGAGTGGTTTAACCTCTCCCTGAGACTTAAATCTACAAGAGGGATATTGTCATGTCTTTGAAATAACCTCTATTTCACATTTACACATTGACCATCAAGTAAAGTAGCTCTACTAAGTGGACAAGATCTTATCGCCTCATCTGTCACCTCACAGGATCCACTATCAGTGTAGCAAGAATATAAATCTAGATTAGATTTTGAACAGGATTAATAAAGTTTTTATAATGGTTTCAAGATTGGAAAAACATTAGGTGTTGAGGTCGGTTGGTCTAACGGGTTAACTTCATCAAATTTAATATAAATTTTCTTGATTCATAATTACCCTTGTTTCAAAACTCCTCTCCAAATTTCCTCCCTAAAACTACACTACTTTGTGTGATTTTATAATATTGTCATTTACACATAACAATGACTTCACCTGGATACACGTCACATCACCAAACTAAAGGTAAATATAATAAAATATCGTAGACTTACTGAGTATAACAATATGAAAAACGCAACTTAATGGTTTGATTAAAAAATACGGTTTATGAAAATGAGGCAACTAGAAGACAAGTGTTCGAGGCAAATCCTATCCACCACCCAAACCTCTACAGCCATACTTTTAGTTGCACTTTGCATGGATGCACACTACTCTCTGCACTGGCCTTGAATAATGTTGCACAGAAAAGTTGGATAAGGTAACCATAGAAGACGGGGCTGCTGATGTTAGTTCTATGGCAACATTTGAGGCTATAGTCTGTGGTTATTCAGATTCAGATTTCCTTTATTAGTCCCAACAGCGGGGAAATTCACAGTGTAACAGCAGCGAGACACACAGTGGAAAATAAATAGTAGGAAATGCAAGACATAGGGTAAGATAAAAAATAACAAAATAAGATTAAAATATAGCAAATATTTAGCAATAAAAAATCTAAAAAAAATAAATATAACTTTAATTATAATTATACCTGTACACCAGTACAGAGAGAGGATGTGCCTGAGAATACATATAAGGATATATAATATCTCAAGTAGAAAAAAAAGTGAAACAGTGAAATGAAGTAGTGAGATGAAGTGGAGTGTATTGTGCAAGAGTCCAGTTATTAGTCAGTTACTTATTTGTTTATTGGTCTGCAGAGACTAGCGGGTTATGTTGGATTGAATTACATTATTGATTTGTGTTTATTTCATTTAATGTCATTAGTAATTTCTATTTTATATATATATATATATATATATATATATATATATATATATATATATATATATATATATATATATATATATATATATATATTAAAAAAAAAATACATTTTCTGCTGTTGTGTTTCTCAGTCCTCTTTCACAATGTTTTTCTCCCCTTTTGTCAACAGAGATACGTGATGTGTTGTCTGTTTGCCCAGTAAATACAGTCTCAAGATACAGTACAGCCCTAATGGCTCAGTTGGCTCAAAGCCTCAACAATGTGGAGGAGCACAGCTCTGATGTGAAGGCACAGAAGTTATACATTTTCCATTAAACATTACAGACAAGCCTCAGGTGCCTTCCCTTCTTTCCCTTCTCAAATACTGCACACTGTCTCATCACAACTGTTGTGCTTCTTCCAGTAGAGAGTGAAGCCAAAAGAGACTGAAAAGAGAATACCTGTCAACTATAGGTGCATCCTTTTGAAGAGCAAGATAGTTGGGCTTTTTATTTCTTTGGTAGATGCATGCAGACATACACAAGCATGTGGCAACATGGATACGCAATCAATGAATGAAAAGGATTTCACTGTCTAGATTGATAGCATCCATCTAAAGTAGCCTAAAGATTTCTTATATGGAGGAACAAGGCTGTTTTGCAGTGTTGTGCTGCAGAGAGCAGATACTTCTGTATCGCTTGCCAGGCGGCATCAGGGGGAACATCGGGTTGGGCATCCTGTTTGAGTGCCTGTCCTTTGGACTTTGCGTGGGCTTCTCACCTCACTGGTGAGAGCCAGAACTTTGTACATGGTACAAGGTTCTGTTCCTGTTGTGATTTGATTTTAAATAGTTATCACATTTAACACATACTTTTACACTTGACCGAGGATGAAAGTGTCTGTGGGGATGATAGTAAGAGGTCGTTCTTTTTATTCATACCACAGTACTTCATTTTGATGTGGGCAGTGTAGGTGAAGTTAACTGATTAAATAAAGGGGCATGGCATGCAACTGCACTGGATCACGTTCTTCAACGGCTATAGATGCAGAAAATTCTGCCACTTATAAAATGATGAGCAAATATCTGTTTTTTAGCAGCTGAAGAGTGTTTTTCATATATAAAATTCAACAGCAATCATTAATTTAGCAGCCATGTATGTTTTGCATTTGTGTAACCTGTCTTGGCTGCCAGGTCAAGTAGTGCACAATATCAAGTATGAGCCCTATCAACCTCTGCCTGTTTTGTGTGTATAAATGAGCAGTTATCAAAGAGTAGCATTGTTAGTACATGACAGATAGGGAGAGGGAGAGAGAAAAAAGGAGCTAAAGTGTAACTGGGTCTATAAGCTCTGTGGACTTTCATGGGATGGATGCTATCAGCTTAAAGGGTTCACAATGTATTTCTGAAGAAATTGAGAGAAGGGATAATTACTACTGTTCAACGGGGCTAAAAGAGGGCCATTATCACGACACACGGAGAAAGGGTATACAGGAAGTCAAGTGTCCTCCCACTTTCACTCTTGGATCTCTGGGTCTTGCTTTCATTTTTATGTCCCTTCCTCTCCTTCCATCAGAGCAGCGATCAATCTTGCCCAATCAGCTCAAGGTCAGCCCATCAACTCAGACTGGGAGAGAGACGGAAATAGAAAAGATACTGAGGATGTGTATACCCATGCAGGAGAGTTTAATGGGGTCAAAAAGTAATAATATAAACACAGAGAGGAAAGAGGTGAAACTGCAATGAAACGACAAGACTGTTACATTAGGTCACAGTCTGTGGTCACTTGTTCGCCTTTGTACCTTTTTAAAGTGGGACCGGCATGATACCATGTCATGACCTGATGCCTCTTTGTTGGTCTGAGTAGAAGGAGACGGCCCCTCACTAAGGTTGCCTCATCCCTCAAATCTGACCACAGGCCGCCCAATATTCCCACTCCCTTCACTTCCCCTCTCAGTGGGTCAGCGGGGGCAGGTCACTGTTGTGACATCACAATAGGTGGTGCATCCATCAAAGTTAAAGTGCCTATTAGAGGCCTTTAATATTTTACTAATTAAGATTGCTGAGGGCTCAACCATTATTCACTCCAGCGTGTATAAAGTGGGCTCGGTTCACTATAAAGTGTTAAATGACATTGATTGCCCTACTGTAGTGTAACCTCAATAATGGATTTTAGGAGGTTTGCCCTTCTTCTTGTCTGCCCTACTGTGGTTAACACTGTAAGGAGTCTGCTGAATATGTAATTGATGTAGTTTGTTTTGACCCTCCTTCCATTTGACTCCGACCTGCCCTTACAGTACAGCAGGGATGGATGATGAGTGAGGGGGGGGTGGCGTCCCTTGCTGTTCACGGCTGAAGCAGCAGTTTTATTTCCACTATCCAATCGGCTAATTGATACAAACTCGCTGTTTTTCTCTGTAGTTGTACATTTTTTTTACTTTAACTGTGTTTGCGCCACAGCACAGTCCGTTCTCACCTGTGGTGAGTAAGCACTTTCTAACGCTGAGGAAATGGGAAAGGGGGGGAAAAAAGGCAGGATCACCCACTGAAAGCACTAAGCCAGCTTGGCTCAGCAAAGCATGGCATTTTTTCAGAGGATCTACAGTTCACACAGCCTCTTTTTTTTTTTTTTTAAGCTTTCACCTCTCAGCCTTGACACAAATAATGGAACAAGCCAAGATAAGGCAGATCTCTAACCAGGGATCGAGGCATCTGGGGAAGCTGGATAATAAACCAGCAAAATGCACAATTAGGAGTGACTGTATATTCATGTTATTTCAGACTGAAGGGGAAACAGAGGATCATTTCATTGTCCAGCCTGCTCCATGTTTGATCTCCACTCCTGAGGCGGGCTGAATGTCAAATGTCAGTTTGAAAAGTGTATGTCAAACTCCTGCTGATGACTCATAGCTTGCAGTGGAGTACAGCCTTTTAAATGTTTAATTATTAAAGAAGATTTAAAGTCTTGCTGCTGCAAAGATTGCTGATGCACGATTCAGTAATTGTGATAGCTGGTCTCGCTCTCAGAATATTTGATTTATAGCCACGATTACTGATGTCCATTTCAGATATCATCATCTCTTAACCAGCTGACTGTTTGAGGTCAGAACATTTCACACAACAAGACCAAGAAATTGCATAACACCCAAGATGCTGTAATTCAAAGAGACTCCGTATAAATGTATGTATCATATAACTGTGTGACAAAGCTATTGGTTTGTTAGCTCAAATGATTCAGTTGAGTCATTCAGTTTGGTGCATGGCTGAGAATAACCTCCAATGCTGATATCGTTAGTAGTGAGCGTGATAGAAATACATGCTTTCCACTGAGAACAGCCCACGAATGAAGGGATGATACATTTGCTCTTCATGTTTTTCGTTTCATGTTTCTTAAATGGCCTATATGGCAAAAAGGTCTCCATGTATGTGAGAATAATACTGTTTTTCTTTGGATAGGAGGCAGTATGAAAGATGTTTCAATGAGCTATTTAGCTGCGAAAGACTGCAAGGGACTATTCTTGGCAATCCCAGCAACAGAACCAATGGATTTACTTTATGTCTGTGAGAACAGCTGAAGAGGAATTATATCAGTGATATAGGTCTGTCAGCATATTTGTGCAGTTCAGGGGAAAAAATTAAAAAGGCAAATCATTATTTCTCTCAATTAAAAAATAGAAAAATAGGCATTGAAATCACTTTTGAATTGTGCATCACTTTTCAAGCACTAGAGACTAATTAAAACGGAGTCATTGGAAGGAGCTGATGTCTGTTGTAATTGCTAGACCTCTGATTCTCGTCTAATTATTGTGTCTTGTAATTGGAATTACAGATAATCACCAGGCTCCTGTTTCCTTATTGGCCCGGATGGCTTGGTGTAGAAGTTGTAGGGGGGTTGACTGGGAGAAATAAGAACAGAATAAAGAAAGAGAGAGCGGAGATTAAAAAGGGAAAGAGAAAATTAATTGTCTGTTGTCCTAAGATTGGTTCCCAGCTTCCAGCTCCTCGTCGGGCGTTTTTACGATGTGAAGATGAAAAGGAGCCCCCGTGTCCCATATTCCCATGCTGATGAAATTAGGGCCCAAAAGAAAAGCGATAGAGAGACCCACAGTGAGAGTGAGATAGAGAAAAAGGAGGGATGTAGGCTCACACTGGAGGACCATAAGAAAGTGTGGCACATCTGAAACAAAGCTAGAGTGACGGAAATGAAAAGGATGCAAGATAAAAGGCGGGGGTTTTATTGCTCCATTCTCTACATTAGTTCAGTCCCCACTTGACCTGTTCACTGAACAAGAAAAAAATATTTTCTAATCATACCATTAGTTCTCAGAATATAGTTTGTAAACCCTCACCACTAATCCTTTTTAGCCATACAAAAATGGATGCAAATGCAAATACACTTTTTTTGCTATTTTCAATCATGGTAATCCTGCTGGTGAAGGACTATCTTGGGATAATACAGTGTCTGACATTTGACAGTCTATTGAAGGTTTTCTTCCATTGTGTAATGTTGAAATTACTATTGAAATGACAGAAATACCCAAGTTAGAGCCAGGTTACAAAACCATGCCTCCCTGTTAAGTCCTGTTCTGATTAATCCCCACTAAGTGCACCAGTCCAATCAGTTTTTAGTGTTACTCAAATATTTCCTGGATGCTTCTCATTCAAGGATATACGCTGTAGTCTTTCATAGCACATTACTGTTTTGTCCATTCTTCTTCTTCAACATATCTTTTCTTTCTGGACTGATTTTTTTTAATCTAAATAAAACCAGGTTTCTTTGGTTATTAATTTATTATAAAAAGTCACCAGGCTACCAGGAGTATTCGTCTTACCTGTGTGTTGAGAAGAAAGATAGACTTGCAGTGACTCCTGAGGTTGATGGGGTCAAACAAATTGGACATTTTTTAATGTTCTTGCTACTATCTCTCCTCAAGGGCATTATTCAAATGAAATCATCAAGAGATGAGAGTAAAGGGTGACAGATAAAAGATTTGTCCAATCAAAGGAAAATGCAGTGTGATTCAACGTGTGTGATGCGTGTGTATGTGTGGTGGGGGGCTTACTCATAAAGGCACCTCATCAGAATCTACTGTCATTCAAACTTTGAATTGCAGCGCCATGAACATAAAAATAGCCAGAGGTGAGGGCTTCTTGCCGATTACTCTGAAAAATAGGAGGAATTCAATTATGGCTGTGCATGCATGTGTGAAGGGATTTGGAGGTGAGGCATTCTTGAGGTGTTTCAGTGGTGGCAGTAGGCTTAAAAATTATTCGGGTCTAAGTTTGCCTGAAACATTAAATGATAAGAGAATTAAAAGAAAATGGCACATATTCACAAAATGACCATGCACAG
The DNA here is from genome assembly GCA_023238725.1 of Scortum barcoo. Taxonomy (NCBI): domain Eukaryota; kingdom Metazoa; phylum Chordata; class Actinopteri; order Centrarchiformes; family Terapontidae; genus Scortum; species Scortum barcoo. Next base: position 17,403,639 of record CM041544.1, on the reverse strand, counting down.
ACACAAAGAGCCGCACTCCAACTGTGAATCTTGTTCCAAACATCACCTTTTTGGGCCCTGTGATAGCAGTGCAAACCATTATCCAATTCAACCTCCAGATATCTTATTCATTTTTAATTAATCTTTTACGTTCATCCGTTTGATTGCAGCAGTGTAATGCTCTGATGAGAGGTTGGAGATAAATTCTTGGTGCATTCTGTAGGCCTATTTTCCTCATTGCTTAGAAGTTCAGACTCATTTATGAATTGGAATTTAATGATACAATTGGTAGATGTCCTTCTACATGGCATCCTTTTCATTGATTGTAGAATAGATGTTGCTAATAGCCTGCTGATGTGTCTAATCAGGGACTGGGTGACCTTTGCAGCAGACACCCTACCTTCTTCCCCCTGACACAGCCACACACACACACACACACGCAAGCAAGCAGTCAAGGACTATTAATCCTGTCAGTTAGCATGCAATCGCCACCCCATATGCCATTTTATCTGTCATCTTCAAATGAAATTGATGGGTAATATGGCACATTAAAAAAGTTAAGAAATCAATTTCAATCTTTTACTAAATCAGTATCAAATTATGAATATGGCCGCTGTCTGCAGGTCATCTGACTTTGTGGGCCAGGTATGTAATTGTGTGATCTTATCAGACTGTAATGGTACTGAAATGAAATCACCTCGCCTCATTCTATCTGGGTGTGGTTTCTCTTAGACCTGAATATTCACAAAAACTTGGTCAGAGTAAAAGAACCTAATGAAAGTGTGAATGGCTTTCATACCATGGGTTTCTCTGCATGCAGAGATAACTGCGTGTCCATGAGCCTGCTTGAGAAAAAGGCAAATGGCTTATTGAGTCCACCTCACCAAACGGTGGACATGCTCATGCCCATTTCAGCTGTAACATTTTCACTTACTGCTTTACTTAACTAATCTTTGATAACTCATTATTATCAGAATGTGTCACTTGAATTAGAGCAGGGACTGCACTTCTAAAGATCTAATTTCGAAGTGCCCACGGCTGAGTTAGTAAGAACAGAGTGTGCCAGGGGGTCACATCGTGATGGCGTGTTTTCACCAGAACACCACACATGCAGTGAATCACGCTTGTCGATATGAAGTGATGTGAGTGGGAACACGTGGCGTTTTCTGCTCCCGTGAAAGACCATGCCTGAGAAAGTTTTATATGTATCTTTTCTCGTTGATGAGACAGCTCTTGTTAACTTTAATATATATATATATATATATTTTTTTTTTTTTTTACCTTCCTCATTGTTGTTACTTGTGTTCACTCTGACCGGAGTGTTTTTGTGTCTGTTTGTGTGACCTGCAGCTGACTCCTGAGTGCCAAATAACCTCGTGTGTCGGCTCGGTAACAAAGTTTGTTCGTACTTGTTGGTTATCTGAAATGGCTTCTGCCTGCAGCTGCAAAGGCACTTCATGTGTGAACCTCTGGCTCCCTTAAAGAACAACACTGGCTTTGAATTAAGCCCCGGTCTGTGTGTGTTCTTTTGAGCCTCTTCCGCACCCACACAATCCCTCTGCTTCCCCACTCTGTGCCCATCTTTCTTTCTAGTTACAGCCATATCTGTGCACTTGCATGCGCACACACATACATACACATTTACATATACACTCACACAGCATCGGGCTCGGTCACTGCTTTCCTTGCCTGGATAGCTGTGTAATTGAGTTTTGGGGATGCAGCCTGGCACTTCCTCCTCATGTGCAGGCTCCCCTCATTACAGAAGCCTAATTGGGATTAGTGCAGCATTTTGTTTTGGCATTGTTAACGAGGCCTGTGGTCAATGCCAATATCTGGCTTGTTCTTCTCCCTAACTCCAGGACAAGAAGCCATTTGTGTGTTCTGATGTGTTTCAGTATGTGTGTGCTTTTGTCTTGTGTGGTTCTTGCCAATTTTACCTCTATAGTAGGCCAGGGAGTCTTCTCTGGGAAGACACTGTGTGCCATGACAGAAGTATCCCCAATGGAGCAATAGTGTTACGCAACCATACGTGTAAATGCCATTACAGTAATTCAAAAATCTTTGCAAATTAAAATTTTGTTTGAATGTATGAGTTCTGCTATGCCTTTTTAAAGTGTGTTTATTATGCAGAATTTGTCTATTAGTGGTGGATTCTTTTCCTCCATTGTGCATAATGCCAAAGGTGCAAGCAGTTTATACCTTACAATAATCACGAGATGATGAGCAATCTTTTGAAGAGAGATAGATAACAGAAAAAGGAAATCAGCCTGAAAAAGGCTGTGCCTTCAGGAGAGTGCTGCTTAGCAGAGTGACTGAAGCTCATTTACCTAGTAACTAAATTGATCGCAAGAAGATGAGACGCCTTCAGAACATGGCAGAAGTGTGGGTGTGCTCACTTAATTACTTCATTATAGTCAAAAAACCTGGGGAGAGCCTGCAGTTCTACTTTTCACTTGTCATCTTAATAAAAGGCCTATCATTTTTGGCACATTACTCCACTTGGCCTATAACTTGGTTGTCTTTTTTTTTTCACCTGAACACATAATGAATAGTTCTGAATGTTTAATTGTCATGCATGAATGTGAGATGTCATAGATTGAATTAATTATCATCCTGTTAATTCCTTTCAGTATTCACCCAACTGGAACAATCTGAATATGACAGTTTGTTGCACCACATACAAAAAGTACCCTTTCAAGATTAATCATAAAAATGTTTACACTGCAGCGTGCACTGTGATGACACAAAGCGATTACTAAAATATTGTAGGATTTTCCTAATGAGCTTGTGTCCAGCGCTACTATTTGCTGTTGTTGTAGCAGAGCATGAGTTCATTTTATTAATCCATTCATCCTGTCATCAGTCCAATCCCGTAACCACCAGCTGAATTACAGTGATGTGGGTCTTGCTGCTGCCAATCCATCAGGATGAAAGTGAGTTTTTTTTCTCTCTCCCTCTTTTTTTTTTTCGCCTGTCCGCCTCTTTGCGTCTGGATAGATGGATAGATTTAGCAGGTGGAGCTTGTTTTGGCATGACCACGATCCATCACTACAGAAGGATTGCTGCCTTCCAACAAAAACTCCACAAACGTTAGACACAAATCTTTGCTGAAGAAATTATTCACTGTCAAAATATATTTAATCTTTATGTCTCATGAAATTAAATGTTTCACAAAAAGAAATAAATGTTTATCTTTTAGTTAAATGGCACTTTACAGAAAGGTGAATATGACTGAGGGATCAGCTGCAGGATTTGAAAGATCTGAAGAATTCAAGTAGAGATATTTGCACATGGAGCATATAAGCACACAAAAGAGAAAACTATGCACACGGAAACACTCAAACTGGCTTAACACAATGTAGATTCTGCGTCAGGCTAACACTATGGAATAAAAAGTGTGTTAAGATAATGGAGCATGACAGTCAACAGCTTTGTCAATAACTCTCTGTCAATTAAAACGCATGAAATGGATCACATATTGGATTTGAAGACGATTAGGAGGTTCCTAGCTCCACAGTTACCCCAGAGTTATTTTCTACTGGACAGAGATCAATGGCTGTTAGCTGTTTGATGGTTTGATGAAAATCAATGTGCAAAATGATTTAAAATGATCACACACTTTTTTTTTTTTTTTTTTTGGTCACACATGGCAATCCACAGTGCTGACATCTGTCTTCGGCAAGACTTCGGCCCCAAGAGGTGTGCAAATGAGAGGAAACGCAGAGAAATTAAGAAGTGGGTGTGCTCTTCAGTACTTCTCTATTGTATCTACACTGATCCTTTGATGAGCCTTTGTGTTTGGGTGTCATCAGGTCTGGCTTTTACAGTTTTAATCCCCTGCAGAAAGGAGAAAAAATAAATAAATTAATTAAAAACCGACAGGGATTTTTCCCCTGTCTCTGTCCTTTTATTTCTGAAAATGACACACTGAGAGCTTACCTTTCTCTGCACCTCCACGACTTGTCAGCCTGAGCCAAGCAAGGTTTTTAAATCTCCTCTGATGAGAGAATGAAAAACCTTGAACCTCCTCATTACTGAAGAATCTTGCCAACCAGGGCAGGCATCAAAGAATGCTCCAAATTGACTCCTTTATACCTCTGAATCTACACCAGCACATCTCACTGCCCTACTTTACTTCATTGAAATATTTACATCACCTTAAAATGAAACCGGAACTCCCTCTGCAGATATGTCGATGGTCATGCAATATTTGACTGATGTGGAGTTGCCAGAGTCAGATTTAGGCTCCTTTTTCTTGTGGGAAATTTGTTTTTCAGATCTTCTTTTTAAAAATGGGCACACATGCTACTATACCCCACACATTTACATCCTTCATATGCTCTTCGGGTCAGTTTGACCCCTGCATACACAGAGACACACAGAAACATGCCCACACACACATACACAGACACAAACACACACAGACATGCGCACACATACACACAGATAACGTTACACTATTATAATCTAAGCACAGAGAAGCAGTTTGCTCTCACTTTCCCTAAGTCTTTACCTCTCTGTCAGGCCAGTCCATTCCTCCACTTTATGCTCTCATGGCCAATATAGCCCTGGTATCTTACATATCAAAAAAAGGGGAAAGTGCTCATGAGCACTCTACACAGGGATGGAACAATAAGTAGCCAGGGGTACCGTAAGCCAGAGGTCATATGTGACTTCAGCACCACCAAAGGAGGGGTAGACAACTTAGACAAGCTGTTGGCCTGCCACAGCTGTCAAAGAAAAACACTTCACTCACCACTCGTGACCTTTTACAACAAGCTGGATGGCTCAGCCTATAATACATTTACAATCTGGATGGACAATCAACCCAGACTGGAACCAAAAGGAAGCTCCAAAGAAGACGACTTTTTTCCTTGAGGAGCTAGGCAAGGCACTAGTGACACTGCACATCTAAAGGAGACAACGTGCCCAGGTAACCCAGCTTCTCTAGCCACAGTGAGGGAAGACACAAAAACGAATCACACTTCCGTTGTTAATTGGTCTTCTAGTAGAGACTGATTTCATAATCAGCATCAACATAAATGTTATCTCTATTGTTTGAAATTGAGATGAAGACAATATATGTTAATGGTTTATGAAGTAAAATTTTATTTCAGAATAGTTTTTAAAACCCCAAATGTGCCCCAGGTCAAAAAGTGAAGACAACTTTTTATCACTTAACCCTTGTGGTTAAGTGATAAAAAGTTTACACTAAACCCAGCACTTTTCTATCAAAGCTACTTCAAGGATGATCTTTTTATACAAAAATTTTCAAAAAAAAAAAAAATCAGTCGAGGTCTTCACGTATAAGTAAGCTAAATACTTTTCCAGTGTGTAAGTCTTTAAAATAGTGTTGTGAGTCACATTTCCTGCGACCAAACCCTGTTGTTTGCAGATCTGCTTCCTCATTAAATATTGCCTTCGCCATTGCATTTATGTCCATGTGAGAATTCAAGAGATCTGTCTTCTTTTTTTCCGGGCTGACTAACTTTACATGCCACCTCCTCCATTGTCTTGTGCACTGTGCGCTGCAGTTTTGGAGTCTGTTCAGGCTGGAAAATATGTCAAAGCAACTCAAGGGTAATAACCCCTCCAAAATACTGTGCACAGAGCAAATATTTTTACTTAGCATAGAGAGAGCGAACCCCGCCGAGAGCATGATGCGGAAATCTACTGCTGTTGTGTACTCTGGGAAGTTTGAGCTCTTCTCTGATCAGCTGAGGAGCTATTTACAGCACGGTTCGTCTTAGATGAGTTCTAAAATAACTGAACTTGTCACCAAGAAGAAAAGGTAGCATGACATTTGCCGTTCAATGAATTGTTTGCAACAAAGAACATTTGTTCATTTTAAACATTTTCCTGTTTAAGGACATATTTCTGAGCTCCTCTATGCAAATGTTATTCTTTTCAGCAGTTCAGTGGGAAAACTCGTGGCTTTAATTTGTTCCTAAATAACTAGCTACACAGAGACTATCAAATGTTTGACAGTGTAGTAACAGAAACATTTTGCACTGTACACTGTCATGAGACTCAAGCGCCTGTTAAAATAGAACAGTGCCATTTGGCAGATCATTACAGGGGCATTTGTGGTGAACATTTAAGCTTTCTGACTGTCTTACACAAGAAACATTGCTCATGTCGAGCAGGAGGACAATACAGGAGTGATTTTCAGGTGTTTTGTAAGAGATTATTCAGATACACCAGGGCACAGATATTACGTAGCTGAGTTAAGTGTGATTCACCATAGTATCCTTTTAAGAAGGATGTCAAAGAGGGCGTTAAGGTGACGTTGCATTTGTTTTCATCTTATCAGTACATAATGTTTAACTAGTTTGTGGTGTTAATGTAGGTCTCTGCACTATAATTATGATGACTCATGTAGGTGTACTGTGTGTCAGTACTATACTGCCATGCTTTTCTTATTCTCCTGAAAGTGAATGTAGTTTCTCATCTTGTTTCCTCAACATACAAAATTGTAAAATAAAGGGGTTAATTAGGTCCATACTCATTTGTGATAAGTCATTTGCTGTGGCTATTACAGTACATGGGCATCACTGTGTAGTGGTGTGTAAAGGCTCTGTGTAATGATACAATAGCTGTCCGAGCAGATTACCAGAGTAGACAGAATAAGACAAGCCTGAAAATATTTATTGCTGATTTTGTGGTCCTTTGTGATGAATCACATTTACAAACCATTTTAAGTATTAATTGTAAGTTTATTTTACCAGATTGCATAGTTGTTGTTGTATATTGTATAGTTGCTTGAAAGGGGATTAGTATTGGATGCTGATGAGGGAATTAATGGGCACACTAGAGTGTGGGACCTGAATATGTGTGAAGTTGTTCTGCGCCCAGTTTGGAGTGTGTTGGTGGTTTTTATTCTAATGTCCGGAAAGAGCCAGACTAGCTGTTCGTTCCTACCTCAAGTCTTTATGCAAAACTAAGCTAACTGTCTCCTGGCTGCACTTGTATGTAAAGGAGCATTATGTATGATGTAAGATGACCTGTTGGAAGAAATGGAATATAATATAATATGATTATGATTTCATAATCATGATTTTATTAATGCATTATCACCTGAAACTAGGAATAGTTGTGTTTTTGTTAGAATGAGACCTTCATTTCTACACAAGGAGCTGATTCTCTTCCACAGAGTCCACAATGTTGCACCACCATGTTTCTACAGTAGCCTGGTTCGAGAGAGGGCCTTTTGTTTTTACTTTGAAGTAAGAGCAATTAATTTCTTTATTTTGTATTGTCATCTCAAGGTCGATGATCCCATTGTCAGGACATGAAGGGTATTATTTTAGGGTGTGAACATTTTACTTAAAATATTCAGATATTTACAAATATCCATTTATGGCAGTGTCTCTTCTATAAAAACAACAGCTTCCATTTCAAAAGTCTGCATGTCTGTGCTTGTTGCGATAATATCACAGCACCATGTTCTATATAACACAATTAACTTCTATTCAATATCACAATCCAAGTCACATCTATAGCGTTAACTACTCTTATGGAATGCAGACCAAAGTTTTGGTGAGCAGGCATATTTAGATGGGAAATATCTCCATTGGTTGTAGTTTGCAACCTTACCACTAGATGTGCCTAAATCTTCCATACTGCTCCTTTAATGGACAGATATGAGAGTGGTATTGATCTTCCCATCTAAACTCAACTCTCAGCAGCAAAGATGTCGAACTGTTCATTTTCATCTGTAATCTTCATTGAGTGTAATACATCTGCCCACTATAAATGGCATACATTACTGTATATCATACTCATACGCTAATTATATGGTATATTCTCTGTTTTAGTTCATTAAAGTTTTTTGGCCCAGGACCCATTAGAAAATGATGACCATAAGAAACTACAGCAGATTGATGTTCCTCCTGCCAGTGCAGTACTCATGAGCCCATTAGGTTTTCCTGGGCTTGCCAGCAGAGTCTTGAAGCATTTGTTTTGACCTAGCAAATTAAAATGTCTGCTCTTATCAATGCCCTCGGGGCTAGAGGGAAGGAGAGAGAGAGAGAGAGATGTTGCTGTCTGTCCTTGTCAGGTCGCCAGTCTGTCTTCCATCACTCGAGTAACCACAAACCTGCTGTCAGATAAAAGAGCACTTTTGCCCTCGATGGGTGTTTGTACATGAGGTGTGCACCAAATGTGTGTGTGTGTGTGTGTGTGTGTGTGTGTCTGTGTGTCTGTGTTTGTGAGCTAAAGACAAGAAAGAGGATAATGATAAAGATGGAAAATCGTTATTTTTTCTGTGCAAATAGATGGTTGGCTGCTACATATGTTTTGTTGTTGTAATTTATGGATGGAAATTACAATTTTCAGCCACACCCAAAAAACAAGGGCCAGCACATAATTACATGTACTGTTTATATGCTGGCCCTCTCTGCATTTCCAGATGGTTACATGAGTCAGTCATTGTAAGAGGGGTCTGACTTGCCCTTATTTTTCCAGCATGAGACTTTTCTTTGGACCGAGTGGGCCAAAAATCTGATGTGGTGACTTCCACTGTTTTAGTTTCAACATATTATGGCTGACGCAGTGTTATTTTTAGATTGATTCCCGTTTTAGCCCACTTGCGTGCACCTCAAACACATGTGACTTTTGTGTGCTCATGTGTGGTTCTGCTGATGTATGTTTCAAGCAGCAGCAGGATTCCTAATGAGGATGTATGGCCCTTGGTGCAGACCGCCATCCGGCTGCCCTGCTGCAGAAATGCATACAATTTCATTCACAGTTCTCTCTCTCTCTTTCTCTGGTTATCCCGTCTTCCATCTGCCTCCCGTCACTGTCTTTTTTTTTTTCCTCTAGACTTCTCTGTACACACACACACAGCCTCCTCCCATTGTTAGCATCTTCCTTGGTAAACTGTAAAAGGTGGTAAAAGGTTTCAAGACTCTGTCACAGTTAAATCACACATGCTACATGTTAATATGTCAGCCGCTGCCGTCAGCGCAACCACTGCTCTGCTCGGAAAAGCAACATTTATACTTGTTCCTCATTGTTCTTTTCCATTTAGCTTATTCACTCTTTTTTTCACATCCCACAGCTTTCCTTTCACCTACCAGCCATCTGTTGCACAAGGAAATCTCCCCTGCTACCTCAATCTCATTTCCACTATCAATCATCTTTTTTTTTTATCTCTACGCTCTGTCAGACCAAACATGTCTGCTTCCTCCTCAGCATCACCCTCTAACTATCTTCCTGGTGTGGTATTATTGCTCTCCCTCTCATTCTTGCTCTCTTACTCTCTTTCTTTCTTAATGCGTCTCCCAGGATCGATTTAACAAAATGCAGAGCTCTGCTATTACCCTACGGGGACGGCCATTTGACAGATCCAGTTCCTGGCAGCATGAGCCAGCAAACACAATGGGGCAGGGATGAAGGTAGATAGTCACTGACAGCTAACAAATAGGCCCGGGGGACTCAACGGGATAAGATAGCCAAGTTCTACACACATTAAATGCCTGATCTCTTCACTGATAGTGAATGAACCGAAGTGCCAGTGAACGAAAGAGATATGAGACTGATAAAAGCAGCAGATGTGTGGCATTAAATGAAGACCAGATGTGCAGATGTGTATTTCCTGACAGTACTAATTCAGAGGTGTTTATATATATATATATATATATATATATATATATATATATATATATATATATATATATATATATATATATATATATATATATATATATATATATATATATATATATATATATATATATATATACATACACAAAACAGCCCCAAAGCATGATGTTTCCACCCCCATGCTTCACAGTAGGTATGGTGTTCTTTGGATGCAACTCAGCATTCTTTCTCCTCCAAACACAACAAGTTGAGTTTTTACCAAAAAGTTCTATTTTGGTTTCATCTGACCATATGACATTCTCCCAATCCTCTTCTGGATCATCCAAATGCTCTCTAGCAAACTTCAGACAGGCCTGGACATGTACTGGCTTAAGCAGGGGGACACGTCTGGCACTGCAGGATTTGAGTCCCTGGCGGCGTAGTGTGTTACTGATGGTAGCCTTTGTTACTTTGGTCCCAGCTCTCTGCAGGTCATTCACTAGGTCCCCCCGTGTGGTTCTGGGATTTTTGCTCACCATTCTCGTGATCATTTTGACCCCACGGGGTGAGATCTTGCGTGGAGCCCCAGATCGAGGAAGATCAGTGGTCTTGTATGTCTTCCATTTTCTAATAATTGCTCCCACAGTTGATTTCTTCACATCAAGCTGCTTACCTATTGCAGATTCAGTCTTCCCAGCCTGGTGCAGGTCTACAATTTTGTTTCTGGTGTCCTTTGACAGCTCTTTGGTCTTGGCCATAGTGGAGTTTGGAGTCTGACTGTTTGAGGTTGTGGACAGGTGTCTTTTATACTGATAACGGAGTTCAAACAGGTGCCATTAATAAAGGTAACGAGTGGAGGACAGAGGAGCCTCTTAAAGAAGAAGTTACAGGTCTGTGAGAGCCAGAAATCTTGCTTGTTTGTAGGTGACCAAATACTTATTTTACCGAGGAATTTACCAATTAATTCATTAAAAATCCTACAATGTGATTTCCTGGATTTTTTCCCCCCATTCTGTCTCTCATTGTTGAAGTGTACCTATGATGAAAATTACAGGCCTCTCTCATCTTTTAAGTGGGAGAACTTGCACAATTGGTGGCTGACTAAATACTTTTTTTGCCCCACTGTATATATTCCTTTTTTTTTCTTTTTTTTTACACACTGCATTCAACAAAAGATCTGATTCTGAGCCCACCAGAAGAAAAGCCTAGAGCAATCAGCGTTTGGAACAGGTAGGCGAAATATGAGTTAAGAAGACGTAAAATGAAACCCGAGGCAACAGATGAAGGAGAATTTGGAATAATCGTAAACGTAATTCTCAGAAGGCCTACATGCTGCAACACAGAAAAGATGCAACATGACTTGAAAAAAACAGAAAAAGCAGATATGTCGTGGAAAATTGACTTTTGTCTGTACTTAAATAATAATACATTTAGAGGTATCTGTAGATGATGCTGGTTCAGAGTGCAGCATTGTGTTTTCGCTTACAGTTCAGTAAATACTGACAATACTGTGTTTTACTGTGTGTGAATGTTGCTGTTTCTGACCTTTTAATTATTTATCTAAGACCGTAGAACAAAGATAGTCAGCTAAAAATAACTGTTTTAGAAAGGGATGAGATTTGAGTTGCTTTTCAGTATTATGCTTTTTATTCACTACTGTAATCAAGGAAACCAGTTAATTTGTATTTTTATGTCCGGCAGAATATATTAAAGATATATGGGTTTAACAGCAGTGATAAAATGAAGATGGGGTTTTATGATATGTCTGGGCAGATTTGAATTAGCTATACATTTTTGCTGCTAAATTTCCTACACAGCAGTCGATAATAAAATCAGGTATCAAACTTCAGAGCTGGCTCTTACTCTTTATCCTTTAAAACAGATGGCCTGTAGTGGGGATATAAGAAAGCTGTCCCTTCCTCAAAGAGAGCTTTAATTTTTACTTATCAGTGATGGCTAAGAGGTACAACAGGTGCTTAGCGAGACAGGCTCTGGATGGAAGTGGGCAGTCTGTGTGAGACCGCTGACAGGCACAGGCTAGGCTGACACTGTCCATCCAATAATGCTGCCGATAGAGCCCGGATCTTGCTCACTGTGTCATCAGCCCCTTGATAGCCTGCTCTGCTGTCACCACTACCATTGCGTCAACACCTAATGCATTAGTTTATCTTTCTTCAAATGGAGGACAAGTTCAAAGCTAAAAAACGCCAGTATTCAATTCATATATATCAGTAAAACACTGCAATTTTACACTGGTAATAATGTTCCAAAAATGGATGAAATGTGTCCTTAGGTTGTGCACTCAAGTCTGGATGAATTGTATTCCATCCTGCATTTGCTGTGCAGTATGCTATTGGGGCTTTGAGGCTACTCTGTGGAAAAGAGGGCATTTACTTTCTCCACTGAAGGGTTAAGTAGTAGAGGCAGGAACCTTGTCAAGGTCTGCACACTACCTGCGGGAGGTTCTTAGTAGAGCACGGGTGTGGGATTGGCCAATTAGCAACACAGGGCCCATACAAAGACAGTGCTGCAGGCTTGTAAATTTAATAAAGTGAACAGACAAGTAGGCGAAGGAGAACGAGTGGGAGGGCATCTGCTTATTAGCTGTTTGATAGGAACTGAAGAATGAGGTTCTTTGTGGGCATGGTCCAGATGATCTTTATACCTTGTTAACATCTGAATTCTTTAGTGAAACCCACACAGTACCTAGATGAACTCAAGATAAAATGTGTTCTCTGTGAAAGCATCTGTGCATTTACAGTGCAAAAATATCAAGCTGGAGCCAGGGTGTGGTGAGCTTAAAGCCTTAAAACAGGGAGATTATTTTACCGTTAGACAGAGTCAGGCTAATGTTCCCCCTCCTGCTTGCAGTCTTTATGCTGAGCTGAGCTACAAGTCTGCTGGCAGTAAGCTTTCATAATTAGCATACAGACATGAGAATGGTATCAATCTTCTCAATTATCAGCAAGAAATTGTAGATATTTCCCAAAATGCCAAGCAATCCCTTTAATGATGTGGTTTTTCTTTATCTTATTTTATTTAGCAAGAGCTGTCAGCTCCCATGAGAATAGACGAGTGCAGCTGATCTTGGGTTACTTGGTTCACGCTGCTCTCCCTCTGCTCTTACGTTGACCTCAGGGCTAAACAACTACAAAGCCAGTGGGAAATCGAGTGCTCGCTTGCTTGTTGCACTCATTTACAATACAGAGAGAGAGATGGCTACATCCAGGGACTTAGAGATGAGGCCAAGGACTGGAGAGTAAAGTACAGTCAGACAGAGAATAAGAGAGAGGTGGTTGGAGCTACTGGGAGAGAGTAAGAGGAGCAGTGAGAAATTAAAGGAGAGAAGGGGAATAAAGTCTGCAAATAGGATGGTTGTCTCATAGGTCTGTCATACACTGAGGCCAATAAGGTTACTCCTTTTGTGTGGACCCCCGAAGACCTGCGACCACTTTGTGGAAGCTAATGGATATCCTTATAAAGAATAAGGAAAACCTTGAGAAATTTATAATAGAGAATCCCTGCAGTGGCTGTGATTTATTCACAACTACTCAATAATTTTACTTATGTAGATTTAGAGTCTCTCTGGTACAGTCTGCATACATTTAATTATATGCAGGAAGTGAGTCATGAGGCTGACGAGAGACCTTGATTAATTCCCAGTTAGACCTTGAATGCTGTAATGATACCACTGAGCTGGCAGGTGATACAGCCGCTATATGAAAGACAGCAGTTGTAGCAGAGGATCGTGTTTAGCTGTTTAAAAGATTTTCCATGACAAGTATGTTTACAGAGCTAATGAGTGCTGATTTATCTGCCACAGTGCATTGTGGGTAGAAAGTATTGAAGGACTAGAAAAACATTCGGCTGTGGAGAGATCAAACCCTAATAGGAATAAATGATGGAAAGGAGCGCACACGGGAGAGAAAAAAGGTGGGGATACAGGCAGACAAACGGAGTGGGGTTTGGAAAATGCCACAAGTATCATTTTAAGATCAGAGAGCCTGAGACAAGACAGCAGGAGTCCTCAAGCAGATGGCAGCTCAGGTCTGCTGGGTCATTCAGAGCGGTGATCACTGGAGCACAGTACAGGAGACAGTGATTCAGCAGGAAGCCACCTGTGTCTCATACCAAAAAAGAACAATGGTACAGTATGGGAGCAGTAAGCTGATAACAACCATAACTGGTATATATTGTACGTATATTACTTATATATTATTATCAAAAATTACCACCATTTTGTCCCTCTTACATATAGCTGTTTATAATGGAAATCAGTTGTATTTGAATTTGAATCAACAACAGACTTTGACTGAGTTTGCTTTAATGTTATTCTGGACACATAACTGAAACATCAAATAAAGTACTTTTTCATCATTTTTTTCAATCCCACTTTTTTTTGTTTCACAAAGACTAAATACTGTTATATTTACAAAGAGTATGTTTAAAGCCCTTTATAATAAATAAACATATCTATTTTTTGGACTCAGCAGCTGGAAAGAAAAGAAAAGGTGTGCGTGTGTGTGTGTGTTACACACCGACCCTGGGGATTGATGTTGTCTCTACCACTCAGGACTCTCAACCATGAACACTGTCACCTTGGTCACTGAAGTGCCCGACCAAGTTGAATCAGACTGGGAGATTTAAAAACAACTTTAAAAGTCTCCAATTACATCCAAAGTATTAAACAAAATTCAGTGGCTAGATAATTCTTTTTGATACACTCAAGCTGAGACATGGAGAACTTGAAATAAAGGAATTTGAATAGTTCTGAAGTTTGATCTCTGAAATACAAGATTCACGATGGGACCAAGAATGTCACTTCTCCATACTGCTATAACATTTGTTAACGATGATGATGGCATGAACGAACAATGACTCAGTCACTCATCCAAGGAAAGCAATCTATCAGATGTCACTGAATACTATAAATGGCACCCTCAATGGTCACCCAGCGTGAGGTAATGTTTCTTTATAATATATTTACCAGTTAAACTCAACTCATAAATCACATTACACATCTTGATGGATAATACTGTGGAAATGCCAAAGTGTAAGTGTGTTTTTTGCTTTTTTCTTTTATGTGCTCACACATTAGGGAGAGGCTTAGTTCAGATTTGCAAACACCCAGTCAAACTTCACTTTCCAAACATCCATCTGAGCCACTGTTGGGTCCTGACCTTATACCAGTCAGACCGGGTAAAGGCCACCAGAAACACCATTTGTGACATTTTTGCAAGTAGAAGCAAACAACACCCTCTGTCCCACGTAGCAAAAGTGAAAACACCTTGGGGAGTATTAAATAAATCTAATCGCTGCGGGAGGTGGTGGGGCGAAAGGTGAATGGAAGAATGGCTGGTTTGTGATTTTAATCAAAGCAGAAACTGTGTGGCTGAGGAGAACAGCGAGCAGCCTTGCAGGACGGGGTATTAGCTCACCCCGTACTGACACTTCAAATTGATGTTATCAACATGGTAATAGACCTACTTTTGCCAGCTCCCTTCATGCATTATAGGGGATGACAGCTTACTTAGGGACTACATAAAGTAGATCATATTTCCACTAGATTCTCTGTCTGCTCACATTTACCTCAGTATCTACAAGCAGATGGCCTGGCCTGTGTCTCCTCCATGCCACCTGTTGAATTGGCACACCAAAAAATATGTGGCATTGTGTCCCTTCGAGCAGTACCTGGAGACACACGTAGTACATTAAGGTTAATCTCGGATTAAATGTAACTTTGATCCCCTTGGAGGTTATTTTGCCATAGTAGCACATAACAAGATTTAACAGAGACCGCAAGATAAACAGGGCAAAAGCACACTGATCAAATACATATATAAAAAAAAGTGCTTTTTTTTTCATTGCACTGCAGCACTAAATTATATCTAGTGCTAGTTAAATAGTTGTTAATTGTCAGTTAATACATAGAACTTACTCACAACTGATTCACTGTTAGCACTCCACTCATATTAGTGAGTGGAATAAGTGCAGTTCAGTAATCAAAGTAATGCTGGTCTTATTTTGTCAGGCCTGTTGCTCTGTTATTAAGGTGCTATGTTTTTTTTTCATTATGCGCACTGAAGCAAATGATTCAGTGCATGCATACTGATGAGTGACAAAAACCTGAATTAATGAGTGAAAAGAAAATGCAGATGCTCCCATACAGGTGACCAAATGATGTAAATTTGTATTCTATAGCCTTTGCAATGCTCAGATCTCAGTCCAATTGAACACCCACATGCTGTATATGCAGTCCATTCAAGAATACAGGGAATTGAATGAGTGACAGTATGGATTAATATGTATTCAAAGAGCACTTGTATCAAAACAAAAATGAGGCATCTGTGCTACCTGTGGACTATCATTTACTGCAGGGCAACAAATGAAAATATCTTTGTTACGCTTGCAGCAATAACATCGTCCTGTCACAAAAATCCCATCCACATCCATGTTAAAGTACAATGTCTATCGCTGTGATGTCCATTAAAATATGCGGTGGAGTCATAAAGCTTATGCTAGTTATTGGCATTAATTAGACTTTTTCATAACACAAGAAGTGGAACATCAAATAACAATTCCCATAATACACTTGTGCAGCCCATGTCTTGTCTTCAATGCTCTCACAGTAGTTCTGTGATGTTACATTGCTTCCTCCCAACAGATTTGATGCACTTCCCTGCTAATATTCCCAACAAGTGTGCACATGCAGGCAAATGCACACAGGACTACAAGCATACAAATATGGCTTACATGTGAACATAGCTGTTACCTGGGAAACAGTTGTCGAGTGGTTGCCAGGGAGCACCCGCATGTTATAGGCCGAACATATGCATACCCATGTAAAGCTGAAGAGGAAAAATATAGAGAATCTATGTATTGGAAGCCCATCTAACCCAGAAAGGTCAAATGCAATAAGTGCGTCGCGTGTATGCAGGCTTTTACCTTAAGAGTGTACGTCAGCGTCAGCTCCTACAGAAGGGCAAAGCTCTTTTTCATTTCATGCATGATGAGCCTCTCTCCCACGTTTTGCTCTATCTCTGCTCACTACTCATCTCCCAAAAGAGGAAATTAACAAAAACTAGAGTCCAGAACAAAGGGAAGGGCTGATGATTAGGAAATTGGATCCTAATTCAAGAAATGATGATTGTTTGCTGTTTACAATTTGAGACAATAAGAATTCCTGCAATTAAACAACAACAGTTTTGCTGCCTGCCACAGACGTGCCAGTTTCGTCATGGCACTTAACAGTTTAGTATTAAATGCCATGCCAATGAAAAGTAATGTGCATGTGACAATTCACTAACTTTTTGTCATTTGCCAGATAGAAAAAAAACCCAGTAAACTTGCTTATTTGCTCTGTTTGAAGTTTGCTTTGTAGATTAGGGTAGACAGATTGAAAGAAATGCCATGACACCAGCATACTCTAAATAGATTCTGACATTTGAGAGTTGTAATTAAGGTGACAACATATGTTATGTTTTCCTATATTTTTAAGCAAATAAAATGATGCATCACATGGCAGTCTCAATGTCATCTCACAGACACACACAAGTATGTTTTGAGACAACT